>BMAT01013846.1:43862-57665 GCA_019649035.1 Elysia marginata | reverse complement strand
TTAGAGCTAAAATATATACCTTCCTTTCAAAAAAATTGACTTGCGTATTATGTTTTAGTAAGTTAGGTCAATTGCGAACTGGAAAACACTCAATGTGTTCAGGGCCGGCCCTCAACACACTGAGTGTATTTCAGTTTACAATTGTTTTGACTCCCTTCAAAACACTAATAGGATAGGTCAATGTAAGACATTTACAAAAATTTGTTTACACCTGGATGGTTTGGCCTCCACTACAGATTGCGTTGGTATTGCCCCAATGCATTTAAGGGATTTAAACGAATGGAAGCTGAGATGTGCTCAGTGCGTTGAGTAAATGTGTGTCACAAGGAATGTTTATCCAGTTCGCACTTGTCCTAAATCGCTTTAAAACACCTAATACGATAGAGGGAGGGAGGGAAAGAGGGAGAGAGAGAGAGAGAGAGAGAGAGAGAGAGAGAGAGTAAACAATCACTTACTCCGTCATAACAGGTCGTATAAATGCCTACGTATAACCACATTATATACGTATACGAAGACACACAGTCTCAAGGTCAAATATACAAAAAAAACCGTACCTATTTAAATCACCACAGGAATGCACTCACAGTATTAAAAATATCATAAACACATGCATTAACATATCATATGAACCCACACAGAATCTTCAAATCGCATAAACACGTATCCTCTGACACACCATATACAATTACAAACACACACAGTCTTAAAAATCATATTACAGACTTTAAGCAGCAGCGCGTGAGTATGACGCGAACGTCTGTGGGTCTATTTTTAGAAACTGGTTTCATTATTTTTATAGTTTCCTCAATCTGCTTTCCCGATTTTCAAGTACGCGTAGTGAGACAAGGTGCGTGTGCTAAAGGTCTCTATTAACAAATATCTGTTGACAGTTAGTAGTTGACACATCATGTACAAACACACTCAGACACAGTCTTAAGAATAACATAAACACACACACACACACCAAAATGAACACACAGACAGTCTTAAAACTATATTAACATGTGTCTGGTGAACTATCATGTACGAGCACACACACTGTATTAAAATCATATAAACACATAATTATCTTTTAACACTTCATAGACAAACACTCACTAAATACAAACATTCACTAAATGCAAACACTCACTAAATGCAAACACATACACACGTGCGTCGGCCCTTGACACCCACCCTCAAAGTCTAAATCTAGTCCACATACTTTCACAAAGATCAGTCATACACTCCCAATTTGGTGGGTAAAATCTTTCTTCCACACAAATATGCCCATTAGGTACCAAGAGTAGTAGCTCTATGTATTTTAGGACTTCTAGACATTTCTATTACATTTTTCATTCAACCTTTGGTACATTAACAACCTCTGTCTGTTTATCTCTCTCTATGTTCCTTCTCTCTCTTTTGAACTCTCTCTCCTTCTTTCATTTAGACCCCTTTCTTTTCTTGTTTTCTCTAAACCTTAAGACTTTTCCCTCTGCTTTTTACTGTTTTAACCTCTCCAAGTCTCTTTTTCCCCCTTTCTCCATCTCTCTCTATCCCTACTTTGTCTTCTTCCTTTTTACCTTCCCATATGATTCTCTCATCACTTCCTCCTCCTCCTTTTCCTCCGTACTTCTTGTTTAAAGGCATTTTACATCTTTCACCAAAGATTTTTAATCCTGTACATTCTTCAGTTCTCAAATCCTTTGCCAAAAAAACCTCTCTAAAAGCCTAACTACACATAACAAACTATCAGTCTTTTAGAAGCTTTTCCCAACTATCTATAAAAATGTTAACACAATACCTTTAGCCCAATAGAACATTTCAAACGGCAGGAGAAGACTTAAGCAGTTGGTTTTGAAGCTAGGGGATGGTATCCCGGAAGTGTGAAAAAACTATGCGAGACAATGTAGAGTTTATCACAAGGTGGCAGATATCTATTTAACAAAGAGACCAGTATTTACGTTGCCGACGTAAGAGGCTAAAGTTAGTTTATTTCTGCATGTTGTTTAACCCAACCAAGACCGGCTCTGTGGCCTAGCGGTAAGACACTCGCTCAGAGACCGGAAGGTGCGTGGTTCGATCCCCGGCCGAGTCAAACCAAGGGATTCAAAATTGGTATTAGCAGCTGATCCGCCTAGTGTCTGGAATTCGGGATTTAGTGCTAAGTCTGGTCGGCCCGGTGTCAGGATAATGTGACTGGGTGTGGTGTATGAGAGCGCTTCTTACACCACAGTGTGGCAGCACGCTTCAATTGTGCCAAGCGTCGTCTCTGATATAACCTTGTAGTTGAAAAGAGATGTTAAAATTCAAACAACCTAACCTAACCCAATCAAAAAGCTGGAACAGGGAAACCGGTAGTGGGAAAAGTTTTCTTATCTGAATAGTACGTCCCCATATTATGTAAGTGTTCCGTGTCTAGTATTCGGTGAGAGCACACCTAAAGAAAAGCGCATTCGCTGTGAACTAAAGCCGCTACTAAAGTTGTACCTTCGGCGAGACGGTCTCAAATCTGCACTCTTCTCTCACCCGCTATTTTATCACCCGCCATTTTAATTACACAGAGTAAATTTCTTAATGCTCAAACTCATACAAGAAATTACTAGACATAGATCAAAATTACACTTGTGCATAGTTACGCTTGTTTATATTTGGCCTGGTCGGCCTTTTATTTAGACCGCCTCGACCACAGGACGTTCCAGGCCATCGCGGGCAAAACTACCGATAAAAAAAAAGAGTTTGGAGAGCAAGAGAGCCGAGTCACGCTGGCTACGCCTATACGCATGGCTGCATAGCAACAGAAATAGAGCCGGTAAATTAAACAGATAATAGCAAGTACAATCACACATACTACTACAGCCAACACTAAACCACTAGGCTTTGTTTACCGGCTCTATTCGCATACGTTTTTGTTAGCACTATTATCACAGAGCGTTAGGCTCAGTTCTCCCTCTTGCTCGCTATTCAATTCTCTTTGCCGACAGCAAACAAATATTTTACCTTTTATGATTAATATTGTGGGCCTTAGGCTTTACTTAGGGTATGCTACACCAACATTTTTTAAACAAATTCTTGTAAATACATACCCATAAAACACTCTGTGCAAACAAACATTAAAAAACCCTTAAAGATAATATACAAATACACACATTTTAAAAAATCCTGTAAACACCCAAGTTTAGAGACACAGATAAAATACGCATAATTTTTTAAAAACTCTTTAAACACATATCGAAGTAAAACATTTATGACCACACAGTTATAAAAACATAACAACGCTCATTCACATAAAACACACTATACGAATACACACTGTCTTAAACAGCCTATAAACCCATACCAACTAAAACATCATGTACACTAGCACAATCTTAAAACCATGCAAACAGATATTCATTAAACATCTTATACGAATCACATAATCAAACTTTAAATTAATGTAAACGCATTTATCCATGAAACACTCTACAAGAACACATATGTAGTGTTAAAATAATATAGTCACCTTTGTAAAAATTATACACTCACACACACCCAGTCTTACAAATCATGTGATCACATACCCATTAAAACATTGTCTACGAACACACATATTTGCAAAGATTGATCATACACATACACACTCATGATTTAAATTTATTTCACGCACTCGTCTTAACTTTAGTCTTCTATGGCCACCTGGATGTACTAAAATAGCACAAACACACATACTGACAATTCATCTTCTATACACACGTTACACTGTTCCTAGCAAAAATTGTGTACACACATTTATATATAGTACATACACAAATTTGCAAAGATATTTATTATACACACCACTTTATAAATTGAATTTGTAGCACATACAAATATATTTTCAACAGAATACGCTCATTATAATTTGTACACCAAGAGCGGTAAGTGCAGGTAACTTTTAAAACTTCTTAATATTTTCATCATGACTTCCCTTTGACTGCAATTTATCTTTTAACATCTTCGTACCCTCTGCCTATCGTTTTCACTCTGTCCGCTTTGCTGTTTGTCTCTCTTATATTTCAGTTTCCCTCTTATTTGTTTTCTGCTTATCACTCCTTTTTCTCTTTTCCTTTCTGCTTATTCTGTCTCTCTCTCTTTAATAACATGTCCCCTCCCCCCCTGTCTGTCTGTCTCTGTCTGTCTGTCTGTCTGTCTCTCTCACTCTATTTTTGTCGTTTTCTTTCTGCTTCTTTGTATTTTATTCCTTTATATACTTTTTTTTCCTTTTTTCTCCCTGCCTTCCTGCTCAGACAAATTTTGTTTTTTTTTCTCGAATATTTTAACCGTATGTGTGTACAGTTCCCAAACTCGTTTGTCATAAATTATTTTAACTCTGAGTGTACAAAACGAAAATGTTCTTGAAGAAAATGTTGCTGGTTTTCATTACATATTAGGGAAAATTGTCAAAGCGTCTTGAAAGACAATGGTATCTTAATTTTCAAATTTGTGGAAATAATCTAAAGGGCGTGAAAACTTTACAACGTAAGCCAGGTAGAAGCTTTTTTTAACGTCTTGTTTGAAGAATGACTTCTAGCTGGTCTTAAAAACGTTTTCTGTTAGTCCTACATAATGTTTCTTGTTTACTTGTTTTATCTTCGTTACAGTGGCCTTGTAGACGGCGTATTTCGCGAGGTATTGTTCTTTCAGTGGGCAGTTGTCTTTTTGTCGAGATTTTCATTTTCCTTTTGTATGTGTCTTTTCATTATGGTGCTGTCACATTTCTGGCTAGGTTTCTAGATGGTTTGTTTGACGGTGGAAATACAACTTTTCTGACTTTGATAGTATTTCTATTGGAGATTTTGTGTAGGCTGCTAGCCCTTGGGAAATGCCGGTCAATTATGAAGAGGAAGATCTTTACAACGTTTGTTGCCACACTGTCGCTGAATGGGGAGGGGGGGGGGTGAACCAGGTTTTTTTCCTGTTTCTTTTATAAATTTTGTCATATTTATTCTTGTTAAGCTGCTCTTTGTCTGTATTGAATTTATATAAGTTTCTTTGAATCAGTTCTGCTTCTTTTCAGAGCCTCTGTGTATATGGATGATGCGTGGATTGAATGTTTTTCCTTCTTTCGATTTTAGCTTTATTCTTTTCACGATGTTTTTTGGTATTTGTAGGTGCAACTAGCGTTGTTGTTTAGTTTCTTGTACGGTTTGTACGAGTCGTTCTTTAGATCATCAAGGAAATTATCAATCTTCATATTAGCTTAGATTATTATATCCCGACCAAAAAAATTATTGTTTTCTTCCCTACAGTTGCAGCGCTTATTGACTTTCTCTTTGTTGTTCTTCGTAATGATTGACTTGTTCTGGTTGTTTATTATTTGCTTTACGTTTTTCTTGAACGTGTAGCTTAGCTTGATGATATTTTTCTTCATAAATTTGTGCAGTTTGTGGTCCGGCAGGAAGCATGTGTTTAACGGTCGTAAAGTAGGACAACAAAGAGATGGTCAATAAGCTCTGCAACTGTAGGGAGAAAACAAACAACAATTTACCATTCCACCTCAAGTTCATCTATTTCACTTTGACATTATTAGCGATCGTGTATAGGTCCCGTGCTAGTGTTTTTACATTCACTCACCAAGGTGTGTCCTAAAGTTGGTATCACCTAAACCGCAGGTACCACTTCAAATGTCTGAAAATCAGGACAAATTTCTTGGATATATATCGCAAATTTCAAATTTCAAAGTTTTAATTTTTTTGAACAATGCCTTCACGCGAGCTCCAAAGCGTAAAATATGTTTGGAACTGTCCAAATTTTGTAGAAAGATATTTAAAACTTCTTATGATTTGAAGTACGAAGAAAGAGCGAACTCTAATTATTTCAATCGTGTTTAATTAAATGACATGCGCGACAACGACCCACTTATACATCTCGCGAAACAAAAATAGTATTCGGTCGATAATATAGAATATGCAATCCTGAGTGAGACACTTTGGTTCAATTAAGTCATCCTCCAGCAACATCTTCATTCCGGTCTGCTACTGGCAAGCTAGCCTTTGCTCTCCACGAACTAATAGTTATAGATCTGAGATAGGGTTACCCACGCCCAGGCCAGGACACAAGACTCCAATATTGCCATCTAAACCTCTTGGACATTGGCGTACATAAATTTTGTTTTCACATTTATAAACAGTAAGGTAAAGGTAGTCCCATACTCGACTTAAGCGTCGGGGGACAAGGAGCAGGGTCCTTGTTTTTCTAGGCACACGACACAGTGAGGTAGTTTGCCATTGCTTTCCTCGCCGCCTTTACTTTCGCCGAATCTTAAGAGACCTAGCTACCCATCAAGTGCTGGGTGGGCAAAGGGAAGCAAATAAAATTTTGCCCGGACTGGGGATCGAACCCCGGACGTCTGAGATAGCGGTCAATCGCCCTACCGATTGCGCCACTGCTCACCCCATATAAACAGTATGGTAAGTAAATGCTATTCGACTTTATTAGTGTTGTTATTGTTATAATAATAATAATAATAATAATGATAATAATAATAATAATAATAATAATAATAATAATAATAATAATTATTATTATTTTATTAGAACAAAAAATTACAATCAATTTTCACTAAGAAGTCAAGTGGCGACACGGTATAAGCTACATTTCTTTGAGAGACAAAACGTTGTGCGCTAAAGCTACTATACGTCGGTGTTTTTGAACATCAATAGAGACCTTTAGCACACGCACCGTGTCTCACTACGCGTACGTGAAAATCGGGAAAGCAGATTGAGAAACTATAATAATTATGAAACCAGTTTCTAAAAATAGACCCACAGACGTTCTATTTTTAGAAACTGGTTTCATTATTTTTATAGTTTCTCAATCTGCTTTCCCGATTTTCACGTACGCGTATTGAGGCACGGTGCGTGTACTAAAGGTCTCTAATATTCAAATGAAGCCAACTTCAACCCACATCTAATTCGTATCTTAAATCTTCCAACCCTTACGTGTATCTAAAGCTTGGGGTGAGCGATGGTTCAGTCGGCAAGGTGGTCGGCTAGGACTCTAGAGGTCCCGAGTTCGATCTCTGATCCTGGCAAATTTTCACTCGCTATCTTGTACCACTCAGTACTAACTGTGTTGAAAATTGATATAAAAATACACGACCACTCACTGTTTTGATCAGTTAATTAAATTAAAACGAATTAATTAACAAAGTCAAAAGCAGGACACGAAAACAGCGTCAAAATTAAGTGTAATTTAATTAAATCTGTGTTTTTCGACAAAGAAAAATTATTTTACGTCTTCCTAATACCTATCTATCTTAAGTGGTGCTCGACAAAGAAAAATTGTTTTACGTCTTCCTAATACCTATCTATCTTATGTTGTTAATACGCAAATCGAAAATAACTTTAAATAGTTTGATACTTATATATTTTAATGTTCTTGTTCTTTTGATAAGAAGAAAAAATATGAATGAAATTATAAAATGAATAACCTGTTCTGTTTAACTAAGATAACCTAGTAGTATCACGTTGACTTCAGCAAGATCGGTCGATACAGAAATGCATATACATTAATTACTTTTATTGTTGTCTGACAGAAAACAGGAATTAAGATCTACCTTTCCGATCTACCAAATTGTCAACTTTTCTAGACGTCTTCGATTTTGATGATAGAAAAAGGTGATACATTTCTAATAATAAAACAATAAAGAAAACATTTGAAGATAAAAAAAGCTCAAAGCAAAATTAATATGAAACACGAATAAAGATCTTCTGTGAGGGCAAAAGTCTTTACAGTTGGATTAAAGAGGCTAGAACGTAAGGCGTAAAACGTGTGATTTTAATGCCGTTTAAAACTTTTTGAAACAGAGAAAGGAAAACCCGGAAAGAACAAATCTGCTCAATGGGAATAGTTCAATTTACTTTGCAAATTATTTATAAGAATGCTAAGCCTTCGTTGTTTAAAATTCATTTACCCCCCCCCCCACAACACATTATGGTATTGTTCAATTTTCATAAAAAATATTGACGTTCAATTTTACGTTAAATTGGATTTAGAGCAAACGGAAAAAAATCAAAACATAAATGTCTTGTAGATTTTATAGTGCAAAAAGGAGCAACCGACAGAACAACATTGAATAGATAAAACGAAAGGCAGAAAAAAAATATTGAATAGATAAGACGAAATATAGGACGAGACAGATTGTGAATGGAGTGGTAATCGTACCCACACCACTCCCTGCTACCCACAAGAGTGCTGAATAGATTTCTAAAAATAATAATAATATCATTTACTTTTTTTTTTCAATGAAAATATCATTCACATTTTTTTTCAATAAAAATATCTCTTATACCGCTAAAGCTACTTCGTTAGTGATGACGGCAGGTGATGCTAACAACAACATTAACAACAACAAGAAAACAGCAACAGCAACAACAACATCAGCAGCAGCAGTTACAACAACAGTAACAAAAGCAACAGCAAACAAAAAACAACCACAACAACAAAAAAACATAAGAAACTTACGTAGATAATTTTTTTGCTGGCGTGACATTTAGTTGTTTTTATTTACAATAGAGAAAGCACGGACAGGATAGAGTTGACATCGGCAGCGAAATGTACAAAAACAAACAATTTCCACATATTATTTGAGTAGAAGGACAAGTATATATACCCACAAACAATAAACGAAAAAGCAATTTGTGTATAGACAGCATAATCAAGACTTTTCCTCACACAGGGGGAAAATCCTTTTTTGTAAACATAAAATAATAACTTAAAAAAGGACAAAAAAACTGAGAGAGCAGGTGCGTGTGTTTATGGTAGTTTTTTTTAAAGGGAAAGCAGAAAACATTGATACAGTGTATTTGCTTATTCTAGGATGAACCGCTCGAGTGAGAGTGGCTGTTGTTGATGGTGCTGATCATGGTATTCATGGCGAAACTAGAAACTACACTAGTCCACAACAGACACAGAGACAGAGAGACAGAGAGACACTGTGATGCTATGAAGTCCGGGTCGTGGTACATTCTGGTGGCTGTAGCCGCACACACGGTCTGTCTTGGGTCCATCTTGTTTCCATGTATACAGATTTTCACAGGAGGCTTGGGGGAGCTAAAGGGGTGGGGGTGGTGTTCTTTTACACATAGCCATGGTTTTTGCCTGTGATGAAAAAAAGGATGAAATATCGCGCGTGAGCTTAAAATATTGGTATATTCATAGAGAACAGCTGGTAATAGTTTTTACTCATGTCAGACGAAACGAGCAATAGTAATCCCAAAATTTGTAACCAAAGGTTGTTATCATAAAAAAAATTTGAACTCCTTTTTTTCCCCTTAATTTTTTAAAAAATCTTATGATGCATTGATCTTAGAAGTTTGGCAAATACTGTAATACCTATTGCATGAATATATAAACCATGGAAAGTTATTTTTTATTAACGATCATTTTCAAGCGCCTCTTTATCTTCTCCTTCCTCTTTCTTATCATCATCATCATCATCATCATCATCATCATCATCATCATCATCATCATCATCATCATCATAATCATCATCATCCTCCTCATCCTCATAGACCATTTCTTTATACCAAAATGATCGTCCACAGAGCAATCCGCCGCTTTCATTAGCCAAATCTTTCCCAACCTACGACAAAATTTTTTTTGGAATCGAATGATTCAGCAATTGAAAGAAACAATAAACCGTCAGATACCTCTCGCTTAAAAAAGGTTAGAAACAGCCACAGACAATCCAATCATTATGGCGGTAAATACCGACTGACTAGAGCAGACTAGCCTTGCATTTGATTAAAATTAAATCAATAGTTTTTGTTGTCTCCCTCTACACCTGCTTTTGTAAGTTGCACGGTCTGTTTACCATCACTAGTTATTATACTATTTTAACTAACAAGCCATAATACCTCAAACACACTTGTGCGAAAAAGGGGGGCTTGACCAACAAGTCTCTTACTACTTCTTACACTGTTTGCGATACCACTCACCTTGACCTTTGACCTTGCAGTCTACTCATCCTCGGCGGCGGCGACTCCGTTCTCGGCGGCCTCCCCGGCACCGTCTCCAGCCTCGTCCTCGTCGTCGCCATAGTGATAGCTGTAGCCAGTCTCCAGGTCGGGGGCTTGGGCCAGTCTCAAACCCTCCACTCCAAAAGTGTCCTTCGCCTGACACACGAACACAAAGAACAATGAGATAACACGGGGGGGTTTAACTACTTTCGTTGAGTGAAATGTAGAAAACTTAAAACAATAAGATCCATTTGAAAAAGCTATTTTTTTGTTGCTGTTTTCTATGAATTCATGGCGTCAAAATCTTTCCCATTCAAGTTTTCTTAAAACTGTAATAAAATCCGGTCGTTCCTCTAAGAATATTTTTAACTTATCAACACTTGGTGTAAGGTCTAGAAGAGTCAGTTTCTTCCATAAGCAAGTTCTTTTACCAAGAATTCATGACCGTAAATCTTTTGAAGTAGAAGAAAGTGAGATGGTATATAGATGGAAAAGAGACCTACCCTACCATAATGCCGATTTGGAAGGCAGAAAACCAAAAACAAAATGAACTGCTGGCTTATTCCATCAATTTTTTCACAAAGCTGCCTTGAAAAGTCTTATTAAAAGTGTCTGGTCATGGTTCAGTGATAAACACAGGCCCGGCTAGACAGGCCGACGTTTAGTTCTTGGTAAATACCACATTCAGGCATAAAGTGAGTACCTGGCTATTGGCAGGCATAGATCTGGTCAGTATCTCTATTTATATAATTTATGTCTGTATGTCTCTTCAAGTCTCACCTCTTTTGGTCCTAAAACGTGAGTTTCTATTGCCAGATTATCGTTACTTAGATTTATATCTCGATCTATTGCAGGATTTTAGTTTACATAACTAAAACAGCTGAGGCTATCATAAGTTCATGAATGAGTTTTAAATTCCCTAAAGCTTCCCGGAGATGCTTATACAGAGCGAGACTAGCCGAGACTAGTTCTACAGCAAATCTAGGCCTAAAAAGCTCCTAAGTTCGTCTCTCTCAATGAGCGCTGTTAAACCTTGGTAGTCTAGCGCTATGCCTACTCTACCCCTCTCTCGGTCTGAGTTGCATTGTGTGCGAGACAGCGTGACTGACTACTAAGGTTCCAAAATGACCGTTTTACCACTCTCTATCTGCCGTTGACGTAGAGCCCAATTGATCTAAACATTATTTTATAAAGCGTATACAGGAAAAAGGGAGATAAAATGTCTCTATGTTTAAACTTGAAAACTATCAGATTGTGATACATGTCCCTGGAATAATGAAATTCCCTACCCATCAACACAAAATTGGCTTTTTTAAGCCACTTTCTCCGAACCTTTGCAAAATATCCTCTATTTAAAAAAAAATAAGCTTTGGCCCTTCAAATGAGACACGTAAACCCAATGTTACATGTAAAACTCACCAGAGTCTCGAAATGAGAAATTCTATCCTTATAGGAGCGTAGATCAGTGTGGCGTTCGTACTTGCTACACAGTTGGATCTTGGGCTGGTTAACAAACACAGACACACACATAAAGAGGGAAAATAAATTATTTGGTCGCTTTGCATACCAGCGGCAATATGGAATTAGGTTTAAAGTAAAACAGGGGTGGTTTACCTTCTCTAGAAGGCAATAACTAAAAATATTTTAGTCTTCATTGGCATCTGGAACCAGATAATAAGAGTCTTGTTTAGAAACCGTTCTTACGTTTATAAAGAAAAAATGTTTTAAAACAATTTAGCTTTAAATAATTTTTAAGTATACATGCACAATGCATTCATTTCTTTGTTAAGCCTTTTCAGAAGTCTAAGACGCGTATTAATGTAACTACAGGTACTAATATCAAGGTATCTTTTATGTGTTTGACTAAACATATCATTATGATAATACAACAGTACAACTTGTACTTACAGGGGCACTAGTGAATTTATCTGCCAAGCGGTCAAATCTGAAAGAAGGAAAATCATTTAAATAAACTTTATTAGTTGAGAAAGCAATCTGTCAAAAAACTTCTGTAGTCTGAGCATTGGTTCCATTACTAATGGGGAAGCGTGGCGCAGTTGTTATCGCTCGATCCAGCGATTGCGGGTTCGATTCCCAACCACGGCTTATGTTGTAATTGCCTTAGGAAAGCAATTCATCCACACTTTCCACAGTCTTCGTACCTGTAAAATGGGTACTTGGCTAAAGGCAGTGCTTTAAATTTGTGGAAGGTTAGTTTTTGACCGTCTAACACGCTGCCGTACTGTAATGCTCTGAAAGATGAGTTGATTTTGCTTTGGAGTGTATTGGCCTGCTGAGGGAAATATGTAAAGTCATGAGACTGCCCTTGGCGTTGGAAAACTATGCCATATTTTATTTATCACTTAAAGCATTAACAAATCAATCTACGATAACGAAAAAAATCTCTGAAATATTTCAACAACAAAGTGATAAACCAGTGTCTTCTAGATTAGTAGTACCGAATAATTAAGAGATGACATTCTGTTCAGATAGGCGGGACACCTCAAAGGTTTCTGCCTTCTACCTTTTCTCTTGAATATTTTTTAATGAGCACGTGGCACAACGTTTTAGCGACTGCCAAATTTAGACTGATGCTATTCTGTGCCCGTCTCGTTTCCCGCAAGAGAAATGACAAAACAGGGCAAATATGGAACAATGAGGCTACACCACCGTAGTAAACTGGCGCTGTGTAACTAGATAGGGGTTTATCCCAACTACTGTATTTTAATTTTACCATGTTTTGTCTTTTCTCTTGCTAGAGATATGCCGGTTCCACTATAACTAATGCTTTAATCTGCATATTTTTGGCCGGATCCAATTTGACTTACACCTTAGCCTAAAGGTTTTTGGGCGGATCCACTTTAACTTACACCTTATAGTCCGAAGATTTGGGGCCGAATCCACTATACCTCATATCTAAATTTTGAAAGATTTTTGACTGGATCTACCTCGACGTACACCTTAGTCTGAATATTTTTGACCGGATCCACTTTAACTTACACCTTAGCCTGAAGGCTTTTGGCCGGATCCACTTTAACTTACACCTTATAGTCCGAAGATTTGGGGCCGAATCCACTATATCTCATATCTAAGTTTCAAAGATTTTTAGCTGGATCTACCTTGACGTACACCTTAGTCTGAAGATTTAGGCCGGTTCACTGTAACTTACGATTCATCGACCTGGACAGAGGACACGCCTCGCTTTCCCTTGCCTTTGTTCATCTGTCTGGCTCTCTCGGCCAACTCAATCATCTGATGAGAAACAAGTCAGTATGTTTGTACCATAAAGATTAGGTAGATCTATAGGCTTGCTTTGTCTGCAAGTCTAACGTAATTGGTAAATAGTTAATGATTTAAAATGCCAAATTTTTCTACACACACGTGCACTGTGCTGAAGTCTTTTACACATGTAGTAATAATTCCAACTGTTAGGCCTTCTACCTTTTTTCCGTGAAACCAACAAGTCTAACTTTGGACAAAAAGTACTCCTCCTCCACTTCTCTCTACTACTAGATCTACAACAAGAATAAGAACAACAACAACAACAACAACAACAAAAACATCTACTACTACTACTACTACTACTACTACTACTACTACTACTACTACTACTACTACTACTACTACTACTACTACTACTACTACTACTACTACTACTACTACTACTCCCGGCATTGTGTTTTCATGTCTCTTCTTGTAGGAATATTAGGATAAAAATTTTAACAAGTTCTAATTTGTAGTACATGTATGTACTGGTTTCGTAACGCTATTTTAATACGCTTTAAACATATCTAAATATAAGGGAAGTAACACACATCGTATTGTTGGCGCTTGTAGCGTT
>BMAT01013846.1:13561-29377 GCA_019649035.1 Elysia marginata | reverse complement strand
TCCAAGAAGAGCTTCTACTCATAATATCATTCTCTACGATGAAAAAAAAAAGAAAAAATAGACAAATAGAGGGATGGGATGCTAATAGAGAGAAAATAAATGAATGTTTAATAACCACCTGAAGATGTAACAGGTTCATTGAAAATAGAAAGCTTATATGAAATAATAATTGAGGGTATCAGCCGTAACGGACTACACCGTTGTTTGCTATAACACACTTTTAGAATACATTTATGTATTCTTGAGCAAGATCCTTAATGCTAGTTAAAAGAGAGTTATGCTCAGTGCGTCTTCAACCTCCCTTAAAGTACGCTCCGCGATACGTAGAATGTATTACTTAATATGATGAGATAAATTGGATAATGTCCTTTACTATGAAAAAGATAGAAACTTAAATAGGACGAATACAGAGTAGGAGTGGTCATATCACGTATTTTTCTCCTAAAATTTTACTTTCAAAGGACATGTGGATTTTTAAATTCTGTTTTATTATTTTGATATTGACTAGATTGCTTGGGGTTATTCATGTATGCAGTTGCTGGAAGGCTAACCGTTTTAGTGTATACTAACCGCAGCCTTGATAAACTCCTTTACGTGATGTATATGTGGCTGTGCACACATTATTGCTCTGAAGCCCTCTAACGTTAAAACGCAGTAGTAAGATACTCATCCGGAGCTAGATAACAGGAAGTCTTTAGAGAAGAAACCCCCCTCATAGCAAGTGTTTCGGCCCTAAACTTCTGACACTCTAAGGGGGTCGGGCCACATATGAGTCATTACTCAGTATCTAATATAAAATAATAATATGTAATTTAATTAATGATAATATGAGAGTATACAGTTTTACAGAAAATACAGTTTGGAACGGAGAAAAAGAATTGAGGGACCACTACCAAAACTGTATCACGCAACGACTCTAAGAGGAATAACTCCGTGCTGACTTACTGAACCTGTTCTCTAACCGGCTCTGGAGTTTTCTCCCTTGGTGGTGTTTGTTCCCTCTCTTCTCTGGAAACATTACAGATCCATGAGGGTTTACCTTTGGTAAAATCTTTTTTAGACTAAATCAAGTATAAAGTAGGTGTAAGTTGCCCCGTAAGATCTGGTACACGTGTCCAGCATTTGTTGGAAAGAAAAGTAGGGACAGCTTTTTCCTCTTTGGCATCAAAATTAAAAAAAAAAATGTGTTCACCACATGAATTAAAAA
Source organism: Elysia marginata (assembly GCA_019649035.1). NCBI lineage: Eukaryota > Metazoa > Mollusca > Gastropoda > Plakobranchidae > Elysia > Elysia marginata. The sequence goes on along the minus strand of BMAT01013846.1, from coordinate 28,170 downwards.
CCCTTAAAGTTTACAAAAAAAAAAGAAAGAAAGAGAGAAACAAAAAAAAAAAAAGAAAACACTACTGAGCCATCATCACCACCACCACCCCCACAATCACCAACAAAAACAACAAACACTGTAATAACCACCACCACCAACAAAAAACAACAGTATTACTCGTATTGGCTAACAGATTTCGACGTCAAACAAGCAAAAAACTACATAAAAACAACGAGACCAACAAGAAAAATATAGCAACAATTAACCAATGGTGTGTTGATTTTAAAAATGTCTAGGAAATAAAGTCGTACAACAATGATATTTTCAGTGTAAAATAATGCTATTTTCAGTATAAAGTAATGATATTTTCAGTATAAAGTACTGATATTTTCAGTATAAAGCAATGCATTTTCAGTTAAAAATGTTATTTTTCAGTATAAAGTAAAGCTATTTTCAGTATTGTTGTTGAGCGTTGCGAGTTTTACTTTACATTTATTTGTACAAGAAATTAAAACTCAAACGTAAGTTGTCAAATAAACACAAGCAGAAAATTCTGTTAATAATGGGGCATTAACTGTGTCTGTTGTTCTTTTACAATGAAAAGTACATGAATACCATTTTGTCATAGAGTTTAAACCTTATATAGTCATTAACTATAAAGATTGATTATCTTTAAAACCAAAGATATAAAAAAGGAATGGAATTAAATCTTGGCAGAAGCACGAACTCAAGAGTAACATCAACTAGACAGCTAATGGGGAGACTCAATGTATACTGGTCAAATAAATTGATAATAACTAAAAGTAAAAAAAAAGTAATATAATTAACAATATAAAAGTTATTGAAACTGTCTAGAAAAATCAACTCATACACTAAAGCTGACTATATTGGGTACAGAAATTCTCACATGGCAACTACGAGGAAGTCCCACGACATGTCCAAATGAGTCAGATGTCGCAATTTTCACATTACAAGGGGTTGATAATTTAACCAATGCAATTTTTCTGACTGCTACGAATCGAATAGATTTAAAATATTTGTAGAAAGATAATTATGAAAAACTCTCACGGTTAACATTAATTCAGAAAAAAGATGAAGTTTAGACATTTCAAAGTTTTTTTTCCTCTAAGATAAAAAGTTCGGACATCCGATTCATTTCCACGGGTGCGAGAGACAAACGAAACTGGGTGGGTTTGGAATTTGAACGACTTTCGAGCATGCAATACTAAGTGAGCTATGAAGAATGTGCAATACGCAACGTAGACAATGTGGCAAGGATAAAGAAGTACACAGCTCTTTTACAACACTTTTCTACAACTATGAACAAAAAAAAACCCCAGTCATTTTTGTTTCTTAAAAGAAAAGGGTGGGATTTAGAGGTTTTTCTTGAGTGCGATATTCTAAAGTTATGATGTAGATAGTAAATAAGAGTGGGGAAAGAAGAAATAGAGACAGAAAGATGGAAAGAGACAGACAAAAACCCACACAAGAGAAGGAGAGAGAGAGAGAGAGAGAGAGAGAGAGAGAGAGAGAAATACTAAGGCAAAATTCACAACACCAGGAGTATACCTTTCTATTAGATAAGCATCCAAAAAAGATGCACGAAGATATAATTATACGATCTAAATTCTCTAACCTTCTCTCTCTATATAAAGGTAATAAAAAGCAGGTTTACATCCTATCAGTCAGTGGAAAAAGAAAAAAAAATCAATAAAACCTAAATTTATACATAAAACATTTCGGTTTTTTTTAAAATATCATGTGTAGTGGCTGGAGAAAGCAGTAATATAAAGCCGTAACGTATCTATGTATCAATTTAGATCGTATTTTTTACTTGTGTCTACGAGTGATAGGTTATAAATCTGCTTCACTTTATTATCTTTAGAGAGAGAGTGTGTGTGTGTGTGTGAGAGAGAGAGAGAGAGAGAGAGAGAGAGAGAGAGAGAGAGAGAGAGAGAGAGAGAGAGAGAGAGAGAGAGAAAGAGAGAGATTCACGAAATACCAAGACCAAAAGCCAACATTTATCTTTTCCCCGTTGCCTAAGAAATGAAGTGTTGTTGATCATTACACACCCTGCTAATCCCCGTGTCTTGCCCTTAGTTCCCCTAGACTGTTAGAGAACCAATACTCATAGGCCTGTAGAGGTATCCATTGTATGATCCTTATTGAGGCATCTGTCGCTTTTGATTTATTGAGACGTCAGTTTCGCGAAGGTTTATACGAGGAAAGCTTAGGAGGGCCAAGTAAAGAAATGAGTGTTTTTTATAATATGGCGCCTAGTCCAGTAAAATCCTCTACGCGCTTTACCTGAGTTCCTAGACAGACCATTACCAACCAAATAACTATCTGAGCCCAAAAGGTAGAAAAATCGAAACCGTATCTCTGAGGTAACTATAAAGACTTTTGCAGCCCAAAGTCGGGTACTCATTTACCACCTGAATGCGGCATAAAATTGTGTGTGAAGAAACTAAAGTTTGCCAAGGACTGAACGCTGATCTTCAGAGACAAGTCTCGAACACGCGATCTCTAGGTCTCACGGCCGAGTGTCTGCAAATAGATCACGACGCCACGTTATTGTTGCAGTAGTTTACAATGTCTTCAGTTTAAGAACATGTACGTTATTTTACAAAACAAGTTTAACTAACAACATGAACCGGAAAAAAACGCTGATTACAAGGGTTTAACAGAAGAATTGATCTGGCAGAAAGTACGCAGATATCAATTGATACGAAATACGGAAGTCAAAATGGTATTTATAGTCCCTCATTCTTTAATGGATGTAAAAGCATGAAAAAATCACTAAGTCTTTCAAAAGAAAAACACAACCTCAAATTTTGGTCTTATGTAGGTATCCCAAGAATATCATTGAAGGAAACTAAAATCTCAAACTGTTTGACCAGAAACACCCACACACACACCTACAAGAAGAAAAAACTGACATGTTACGGACATATTAGAAGATCTATTCATTGTCACAGCTTATTCTTGAAGGAAAGGTGGATGGTAAACAAGACAGGAAATGCCGAAGAAATAAAACTGGACTGGAAATATCTCCGAGGTGACGCACATAGAGATGAACGAATGCGGCAAGGAAGAGATTGACAGGGGCGAATCTTGCACTGCGGCATCCAACTTCTACGCAGAGACGGAACGTTCATGGCGATGATTTTACTTTTCTTTGTTATGTTCAATATTGCTAACACACTACAGAACAAGGGATTTGATATATATTTATTTTACCTGTCTACTCGTCTCGGCGATAAGGCAATCTGTTGCCTACGCCTTTCGGCACTTCTGAGTTTACACTAGAAAGGGACTGTCTCACTCTCAGTGACATCATGACTTCAGACTCATGACGAAATGTTTAAATTATGAAGTATATAAGACACAAAAACCAAAAGGAAGCCAAACTGAGGAGCTAGTAACGGAACAAACTTATGCTACTGGCTGCTAGGGGTAGGTCAATGCATTGAAATCCGGATTTAGGCATTTGATTATATCATTGTTTTATGATTATGTCTTTAATTAAACTGCCATCTAGAATGGAGAATACACAATAAAAGAATGCAATGTTAGAAAAGAACGTCAGTGATGTTCCCTCTCAATGATTTGTCTTTCCACAATATGCATGCTCTCATCAACTTCAATATAAATTATTATCAATAATAAATTTTGCCGTGTCTTGATGGGTGTGGTAGGTACAGCTTATATCAAAACTCAATTTGAAATACTGAATTTCACTCAGCATGCAACGTTTGGGATAAATATCACATTGTCTGCGCTTTTCCGTGTCGTGTTAAAAAAAGAAACAGCAAACAAAATCGAAATAAAAAAATATGCTGAAAAAATCTACATGTCTCTATGGAAGAAGGGATTGCAAGACAACGCTAAAATGTGATACTACATCCAGACTGCACTAGATCACAACATACGGAATCGTTCTGATAAAAAAAAAAAACTACATGGTTCTAAGTTTGGAATCGAGGGTGTCTAAAAACTAATCCTTGTGCAGCAACCGTTGCTATGGCAACTTGGCTTACGTGGCAACGGGCTCTTCCGGTGTCTCAGCCGCTGTTTCCGATTCGTCAGCAGCAACTTCGGTGGTTTCGTCATTCTCCCTAACATCAGCAAGCAATCGGTATTTACTTCAGTTTTCCAATATTTTGAACTATGCTTATTGTACAGGCCAACAATACAGGGCTCTTCGGAAAAATAGTCATATTCACGCCTGTTTCCTAGGTCTACATATCTGAGGCCAGGATAAGAAGGTCACTGAAAGTGATCACTTTTCATAAAGAGGTCCTGGCAGTACATGTGTATACAGCAGATAGATCTAGTAATGCAAAGACTCAGATGTTAGACCAAAAATAGGTTTTGATCTCTATCAGGCAATACTTGGTGTAAAAAACGTACTGATCGGTGTATAAAGACACCACAATTCTTGTCATTAAAATAAAACTATCATAAAAACGAAAAAGAAATTGAAAGATCAAAATGATTAAATCCATGTAAACATGATATAGGCAAATGTTTATGTGGGTTGAGATCGAAACCACTGCAAAAAGACTCTAAGTTAACGCATAGACTTCTTTTCAAAGATAAAAGTATAAAATCGGTGGCTTACTGACTCAGATCAATTAATTACCAGTTAAAGAGGAGCGATTGCATGAAACGATTTTTGTAAACAAATTACATGTATAGTAAAGCTCGGTTAAAATATGATTAGGCTTGTTATATGAAGAAACGGTATTCTTGTAGAAAATACAACTTTACCAGAAATTCAGACAAAATATTTAGGTAAATAGTAAAGGTTATAGTAGTAAGAAGATGATTCAGGCATATAATAAAGTTTCATTGAAAAACAAAGCTCATACAGTTCTTAAACGTTTATCATAGTTAACCCTAGAACATAGTGTTTTTTTGCGTCATAATTTCCCTTAGGTTTAATGCAAATAAAATTTCCAGTTATAGGCCGATTTATTCGACCTTCCGACACTTCGTTGGTAAAAGTAACTATAACAGCTATTGTCCATAAAATTGAACGAATAGCAGTTTGGGAAAGGAGGCTTACAATATAAAGCAACTTCTAAAAAGAAGCATTATTTCCGGCCATTCTTTTACTGGTAAGACTACTTCAACCGACTGCCAAGAAAATAAATGCCTTAAAAATCACTGAATGATAGAATGATTGCGCTGTGGTTGCCTCCTCTATTTATTCTATATTTATAAAGCTTAAATCGTACCCAGATTGAGATCAAATATACATTGAAACAGACAGCAATTTTGTCACAATTTTGGTATAGAATATAAAAACTGTCCACGATGCATAGTTATACTCTTTCGTGACGAGATATGCAAGATAATAACTTACAACGAGCCAAAAGTTGCCATTAATAGATTAAGATCTTAATTGTTAAAAATAGACAACTAAACTTACTCTTCAGGGCCACCAGCGTCACTGTAAACAAAGACAAAGAAACGTAAACATTTAGTATATACAGTAAAGAAATCAAAGAAAATACAATTCTCAAGGTGCTTTACATAAAAAAAATCACAAAACATACCTATTTCTGAAATTAAACATGCATTAGGTCACATATCAGCGTTATAGCTTTATACATGATAATAGATTGATCATTGTGGATAAAATTCTTACTTTAAAAAATTAGGTATCATAGCTCGATAGATATGGAAAGAAATGGGAAGAGTGATAGATTAAATAGTACCATAGATAAAACGATTTGATAGATGAATAAAATAGATGGTCGGATAAATAGGATCACAGGTAGGTAGGCACAAAATTAGGTAAAAAAAAAACCAGTAATAACCAACAAGAGACAGTCTTATCACACCAAACAATAGATAGACAGACAAATGAATAGACAAACAGACAGACACACAGATAGACAAACAGATAGATAGTTACATAGATAGGTTATTAACGGATAGATAGAGAGGGACAAATACGTGTACTAATTGAAAGTCTAGATTATAGATTAGTACGTCAAGAAACCAAGTGCTTGACTTATTATAAGAAAAAGTCTGTTTATTCATAGATGGTTATTGGGATAAAGATATAGCCAGAGAGAAAGACAGACAGAGAGACAAAGAGATAGAGACAGAGGGAGTAAGAGACATACAGACATACAGACAGACACGAGGAGAAAGGAGGGCAATAAAAAAAAACTGGCATTATAGGGGAGTAGAGAGTACAAAGTGCGAAGACCTGATACAGAGGAAGTTCTTCTCATCAAAGACAAAATGTTAAGTAAGTGAAAACTGCGTCTCCTAAGCTTGTGATGATATGTATATTTTACAAAAGTTTGAGTAGGAGAATCGATACTTACTAACTGTAATCGTCGGACATCTTGGCTAAATACAAATCTCTTCTTCTTCACAAGAAGAACAATCTGGAGAGAAATTATCACAGAGTAAAATGAGTAAAACCTCAACTATTGGTAAGTTAAAGCAAATCACGAAAAGATAAGAATAAAATTAAAATGAGGAAAAGAAAAAAAAATATTAATAAAACGAAGGAGAGAGAAGGAGGTACAGAATAAGAAGAAGAAATAAAAACAAAAAGAACAGTAATATCATCACAACAAGAATGACAATAACAGCAATAGTATTAACAACAATAAAAAACAACGATAAAAATAATAATAATGAATCAAAATAGTTAAAAGTCGTGACAATCTTGTCACGGTAGCAAACAATGATTGCAATTAATAAAACCGCCTGTATCACTGTCTCCAGTTCAACGAGAAAGAAAATGAACAAAGAAACGTCTTGCTGTTTTAAGTATACCTAGACCAATGATTCTCCGATGCCTTACTTTTTTTTTACTTGCTTGGGAATCGAACCACGGAAGCGTGGATAACAAATTCAACGCCTAACCACTTGAACCAACTAAAATCCTTAGGATCAGAGCTTTCTTACTTTTTATGAAGCTACTGGTCATATCTCCTGTCGCCATTCGCAGCGGAAATGGTTTCTGCTGTTTTGAATCCGAGCAATTCTTTCTTATTCATGACAGATGTGTTGTTTTTTTTTTTTTGGCATTATGTATATTAAATAATCCACCCATAGCTCTAAATATCACCTGGACCTGGGTATGTATAATTATTCTTCTATAAATAATTATGTGTAAATAACACAGCTACATTTAGGACATTATGTGATTTAAAATCAGTGCTTACGCTTTCTTTCTATCATGTTTCTATGCGTGTGAGTGCATTTAGTAAACTGTATGCTTCTTAGCCCTAATTTTAGAAACTTCAAAAAAAAATTTCTACCTGTTTTTGCTCGATAAATAAAGGTGAAATCCACTTTAGAGCTTCTGGTTTCTTAAAATGATTAAGAATAAATATAAAACAAGAGTACAAAGCCTTCTTTGGAAGCCAGCATAAAAAACGACTTTCGTTTTTATTGTCATTTAGATCAAGATAAAAGAGTAGTATTAGAGCTAAGCAAGAAAAAGGATTTTCAACATGAAAATTCTTGGAATAAGTTTTACGAGAGAAGAATCGCGTAATCCTATATAATTTACATCTAGTACTGTCTTTAAAACGTTCCCAAACAGAAGCCAACACATGAACCAGCATACGCTAGAAGTAATGAGAAAATCCCACTCGAATTGACCCTCGAAAGTTCCTGTTTTTCTTCTCGAAATCTCATTCTCTATAGATATAATAATATCGAATGTTTCTGTGATAAAATTAAAAGGTAAAGTCATAAACCAATCGTTGATGGGATCTAAACAAAGCATTTTAGCCATAGCAAACAAAGATCTCACCGCTCCTACACTGCACTTGACAATCAAAGTGCAGTATGTCCTATATAGTTTATACTGCAGATACGGCACTTTGATTGTCAAGGGCAGTACAAACAAGCTATTGGGCTTACCAAGCTGAGAAAACTTATAAGGTTCAACGTACTGTTATGCTTTTTAAATTTAACCTTGTAAAGTCACACAACCAGTTCAGGAGATGGGTGTTTAGAAACTTTAAATTTTAGATAAAAGTTCCAACACTTTTTGAAGGGAAATGTATGCCTCTTTTTTATCTATATTGTTTAAATCGTAAGATCTGTTAACATCCTCTCAAAGAGTTTTGACATTTAAATCTTTTTTTTCTCTATTTTAAATCGAAAGACGTGTTACCTTCTTCTCACAAAGTTTGACATTTATATCTTTTTTTCCTCTATTTTAAAATCGAAAGATCTGTTAACATGTTCTCACAAAGTTTTGACATTTATATCCTAATTTCTCTATTTTAAATCGAAAGATATGTTAAGGTGTTCTCACAAAGCTTTGACATTTATATCTTTTTTCTTCTATTTTAAAGTCGGAAGATCTGGTTATATGTTCTCATGAAGTGTAGACATTTATATCTTTTTTCCTCTATTTCAATCAAAAGATGAACTAACATCTCCTCACACAGTTTTGACAAATGCATGCAGTTTCAACGTTTGTGATCTAAAAATGCACCGTTAACTGTCGGTTATGATGGGTAAACAGTGTCCTCACTCAAAGAGATCCAAGATTCCAGTTCTGATTTAGCAGGTCACACTTAGTACTTGGGAAAGGTAATTTACACATGTTTCCTCATCTCACTTGAACTTAAATGCGTACTCGGCTATAAGCAGTGAAAGATCTTGCCAGTGTACAGATACAGACTGAACAGATGCGCTACAGCTGCTGCTTTGCAGTGAGTTAAGCAGATTATTGGTAGGTAACGGTCCACCGGGAAACTGATGGTAGAGCGATACGCTCTTTATTTCACTACACTTTGCTTAGAACTCTTAGATAAGTTAGAAGTATCACAGCATTAAAACTGGGCTAACACAACCGCTGAAAAATATGCCATTATACATCTCTCTTTAAAAGGGAGGCTGTATGCGCTACCGCCTCTAAATAAAAAAAGCGAACAAAAATGCTTCTTTGCTTGTTTTCAGAAAATATTTTTCCTCCAAGGCAAAGCTCAAGTACTTAAAGGTTTTGGCGTCGTTAAAAATGTTAATCCGTTCTTTTATTTATTTGATTATCCATTTATCAATGTGTTGTTGCCACCGATTATGTATCAATAATTGTGGGCAATGAGTAGCTTCCGAAACTAATTGATGTAAGAAAGAGGGACATAGAGGTATGATAAATGTAGAACTGGATACATAGAAAAGGGGGGAGGGGGGCGAGAGGGACGGAGAAGAAACTGAGAGACAATGGCAATAATAAAAAAGAGAGCAAAGTAAGCGGTAAAAACATAAGATGTGGTAAATAAAAGCGTTGGACTCGAAAACAGAAAAAGCTAAATACTTCAAAAAGTTAAAAAAAAATGGACGAATGAAAGACGAGAAAACAATTGCGAGTTGAACAGACAGAGAGGGAGCCACAATCATGAGAGATAAAGAGGGAGAGGGGGAGATGGAGAGAGAATAATAAAAGACCAGCTTTAGAGATTTCAGAGCTCAGAAAAGAAGAGTTAAAAAAACAATCACATCCATCTAGGCAATTGCTATTTACATCATCTGAATCTCAAGCCAGCATCAAGCAACAGAAGCTGCATCTCTCATGCGTTACAACACTTTGCCACTGAGACTTAGGAGATTCAGAGTGCAGTTACAAGACCGGGTCAGACATCAACGGATGCCCGTCAGAGGCCCAGGTAGACCAAGGTAACATCGTCTTATGTTATACCGTTAGACCGGGGATCTCTGGCAGGGCTCTGGAACTGAATGCTCAGCAATTATTGCCGAGCAATCTAGGTCTAGATAAGCTAGCCTAGACTCAACTTAGATCTACCTGGAAACCTTGCCTTACTCCGCGCACGCAGAGGCATACTGGGACATTGTTTTTTTTCTCTCTTTTCTAAGCTAGGGGTGTAACATTGGCTGTTTAGACTGAGTACACACTTCTGTACTCACTCCTACAAACACTTCAGCTGCTCACTCTGGCAGCACTGACTGATAGATCTTCTAACGGGTTGGGGTGCATAATTGAGTAAACAGGCGCATAACTTACAATCTAGTCCCTAGAACTAGACACAGGTAGACCCCACTAGTTCCGTTAAACTTCGAGCAAGATGTGCGCTACTCTCTAATGTATCACCTGAGCTGCGGCAGATGTGCCATCCGGTTTTCACTTATTTTTAGGTCAGATTTGTTAGTGTAGATTTCGTTTGGTTTTTTTTTTTTTGCTTAATTATGCTTTTGTCGCCGCCCTTGCTTTTCATATGATTTAAAAAAAATTTTTAACACGAATTATTCTTATTGCATTGTTTATTCTGATTCTACTTTTGGGTGCGCTCAGAGAAACTTATTATGATCTTTATTTTATTTTGCGACGAATGTTATCAAGACTAAAGCCACAGATCTATCTAGGCCTGCTGCAATTTATTCACATTATTTCTAGATTTACGAATTCATACTGCAACATCCGCATACTTTGGTCTCAAGGCTAACATCCAGTGCCTTTTTTTGCTGCGTATTATTCTTACAAACGCACAAACTCTTTTGTAAAAAAAAAATACCTTTACAAGTCTGCCTGATTTCAGCTAACTTTTTACCGAAATAAGTTCATAACCTTGAGTAACAAGTTCGGAAAATAAGAAAATCTTGAGGCTAAACTACTTCATGCTGAGAGTATCTTTTTGGTGAAAGTAACATTCGTTTGTCTAAAGAGAGCTACACGAAAATACGGTGTGATGTACGACAAAAAGCAAAAACTTTAGTCTTCAGACTGAAGTTTATTGTTTAAGACAGTAAATCTAACACTTTGGGTATTATACTTTTTTGCTTCTTTTTAACAAGAGAACATAGGCCTAATCCATGGTGTTAAGTAAACCGAAAGTTCTAATTACATGAAGCAGTTATAAATTTCACTGGTTTTTTTCTTTGCGCGTTTCCCCGACTACGAAGTCTAAAAGAAGTATTGATCTAGATCTATAGCTAAGGCGAATTTCCGTTGCTTTTGTTTATTAAAGGATAAACGTTTACCTACCTGAAGTTTATCCTCAAAATTTGCCAACGAAATAGAACACAGAAAAAACACAAAGTTTTGTAGCGCTGGCTGTAGGCATTAAAGAACTTTCTCCTTCGGTATTAGTTTTACCTACCTACCTACCTAGATGTCGAAACAAGATGGCCGCCTGCTAGAGTCCAGGTGCTGGAATGTTCTTGAGAGCAAGAGCCTGGGGAGTGTGAGTGAGGCAGAACGGGTCGGGAGGAGCAGGAAGAGCAGGAAGAGCAGAAGGAGGAGGAGGGCCAGGGATGCACGTGAACGGATGCGGCTGGTTCTGGAACAGTCCATCACCAAGACACACGGGGTTAGGCCAGACTTTACCTCGCTTTAGCCTAGAGCTAAAAATAGCCGCTGTCTCTAAAACTCTGTATCTTCAAGCATTTTATGTTTTTTTCTTACGTCAACCAAACTAGAATGCAATTTTGAGCAAAATTTATAATCATATAAGATACATTTGTTTTGTTTCCCACTTGTCTTGCTCTTATTCAGTCGTTGATTGACTAGAGTGAAATGTTAAACCATGAAGGTGATTCTAATAATCTTTACCGTTCCTTCTATCGTGACCTCTGACCCCAGATACCCCCCTCTGTAAGTGAGCAGCTCCAGAAGTTTGCAAGACTCACGATTATTCTGGCTTGCTTGCAGCATGAGGGTAGAACGGCTAGCACCGGCGCTTCCTTTTATAGTAGGCGCGCGTGTGTTCTCCAGTCTCTCCTCTAGCAGAGTACACTACAGGTAGAGAACTTAGATCTAGCTACTCTGAGAAACAGTAAGAGAAACCAAGGCTCTGTCTCTATCTCTTAAGGTAGCTCAACTCCACTGTGGGGTCTAATTAGTGTATTTACTCGCATTTAACGTTGGTTCGCTCACTGTTGTTCAGCTCTTTTAATTTTGATGTATGCAAGGCGATATAATAGCTTTGTCTCGCAGCAATTTAAAATAAATCGGATGTCGCAACTTATTACATGCAATATAAAGCCGTTGATACTCGTTTTTTTAATGAATTGTTTCCGAACTTCCAAACATTGATTTACGCTTGAAATTATTATCTGGGAAAATGAGACACAATTCGGAACATTCAGATACTACCACGTTCATATAATGTAATCCATGCCGTTTAAAATATGGAATAATAAAACTCCAGCTTTCCTATGACCTGAGATGATTTGGTTCAAAGCAGCATAAATAATTGGTTGTTTAACAATATTTTTTATGAAAAGGGCTCTGTCTGACTCAAAACTGGTCTGAGCGACAAGGGCCTGATTTTCCATAGCCGCATTGCAGATTTATACTTAATGCGTTTTCTCAAATTAAAGTTAAAAACAAAACAAAACAAAAACAACCGAGTCACTAGGAGCGGCTGCGAGACAGGAGTAAGAACAACTGATTAGAAATCATCTACACTCAGAACTTAGTAACAAGTAAGCCCTCTCCACCCCCCTTCCCTTCCCATTCCTTTGGTTTCTACCTGTTGCTACGACATTGTTTTTTCACGACCTCTGCAGATGTGTCTAATTTTAGCAACGCAATATCTGCATCGTTCAAAGAACTACCGATAACTTTCCATAGCCCTTAGTAACTACTAGAAGTCTGCTCGTGTTCAGCTTAACAACAGCGCTGATCCCCTGGAGATGAGATTACATGAGATAGTTTTAGTCAAATCACAGGAAAGTTGTTTTTACAGTTGTATATTACACAGTTATATTAAAGACTGAAAGATATGAATAAAAATGTTGACAAATAAACAATAATACTCTGTCTGACTGATTGACTGTCTACCTCCCCCCCACCTCTCTCTCTCTCTCTCTCTTTCTATCTCTCTTTCTCTCTCTCTCTCTCTCTCTCTCTCTCTCTCTCGTTCTTCTCCAAAGGTATAACTCACTTGAAGATACATAGAATATGCAATCTATTAAGTTCATACACCGGGGCGAGTATAAAGACTCAAAACAAAAAGAGAAATTATGGTAATGGTTGTTAAGAATATTCCATGTTGAAGGAACGAATTGGCGTTGGCAAAAATTATGAAATTTGAAGAAAATTTTTTTTTGAAAACAATTACCTTTTTACGTGTCTCTCAAAAAATTTAAATAGACAATGTTTGGGTGTCGATAATTTTCTTTTAACGCAGGCTGCCGTGTTACAAAACATTTGATAGAAACCGTCAGTTTTACGATACTGTTTGATATATTAATGGAATTTCACTTGTACACGCACGTCTTTAAAACTCAGCCATACTCAAAACATTGCCCCACTCAGTTTTTAGGAAAAAAAAGCAAGTAAGCCTGAACCTACCTATAATGTAGTGGGATACATACAAGGAATGCGCCCACTTGAGGTTATTCATTGCATTTGGCTTGTCGTCGATGTAAGCCTTTAAAATATTTTTGATTGCCTTTTTCTGAAAACCTTGTTTTTCACATGAAATCGCCAGTATTGTAAATTTACAAGAACAATTAGCGGTTGAGAGGCAACCAGGTTAAATAAGGCACAAGTTCCAATACCGTGCTTGAGTAACAGCCCTTGAATTGTGAACATTAGTTGTACTTAGAGTATATGTAAATTATTTTCACTCGCTTTATAATCCAATGCCTCAGGTAACAAACTATATTTAGAAATATAATAGTTCAACCTGTTAAAGGCAAAAAAAAAACACCACTAGAACGTTTTGAAAACTCAATATGTTGGAATTCTAAGCTTTGCCTGATTTCACAATGTTCTCTAACACTTTTTTGTTTACTATTCATTACTTAGATTAAAATATTCAAAATAAACTTATTCAATGAGTGGTTATAAACATCTGCTATCTTAATGATAAAATTTAAATGGGTGGATCTATGGGGGCTAGCTTTTAAAGTAAGTCAACCTGCCCCCTTACATATAGCCTAGTTTTAATCAAATCAGATGCCCTGTTTCTTAAGCTTACCATCCACGCAGGGGTGAGGATGTGGGTCGTGCCAGGTATACGAACCCGCATTCAAATTGCGCGGTCACTTGTCACCATCCACGCTGAGATTCGGACGCGGGTTGCACCTGGGCAGGGGGGATCCCCTAAATTTCCAAGGCCGTGTCACCAGTTGGATCGAGGCAGGGGAATCCCCTAAATATATAAGGTTGCGTCACCAATTTTTTCAGTGTGTTGTATTGAACGATTTCGACACTGACAGAATAATGTTAATTTGATGTATTGGTCAAGTTGTAATCTGATTCATTGAACTAGCCCAAAACTGTCCAAGTCAGCTTTTTTCCCCAGCTAACCGTTAAAAAAAAGATACCGAAAGCTAGATACATTGGGGAAAACCAAACACGCTCAGTGAAGCTGTTAATAGGACTACGCAATCCTCAATAAAATGATTAATTGTTTTTCGGCTATATGTTGGAATATTTTATTCATGTTTGGTATCAAACAACATTAGAATTGCATCAGGATTACGATTTCAGAACGGTTTTTTTTAGATATATTTGAATTTTGATATCATAATTTTTTGCTCTGGCGGGACTCGCCTGCGGCCACAGCAAAAATATCTGATATTTTCATCGCCTGGCGTAGCTGGCACGTGTCACCCCCCATGCTGCAATCCGGACGCTGGGCAGGGGGAATCCCCTAAGTTTC
>BMAT01013845.1:4075-16094 GCA_019649035.1 Elysia marginata | reverse complement strand
CATTTTTACTGTCGCTGCCCCTCCCTCTTTACCCTCTATGATTTTTCGCTCTTAGTGTTGATGTTAAAATTGAGGCATTTTCCGTTGACCAAAGCAAAAACAACAAAACAAAAAAAAAACAAGCTTGAAATTAAAACGCACCAATATCCTGACTAAAGACAGGTGACATTGGGTTATCTGGATTCAATAAAAATCTATTTATGTAAAGAGAATTTATAAAGCTTTTTAATCTAAGCTTTACCTTATTGATAATGCCCATGTAGTGACATCTTGGTCTGGTGGTAGACACGGCTCTTGTACACAGAGGTTCAGGCCTCGAGCCCTTGACTGGGAGTCCGACATTTATTTATTGAGAAATGAATATTTGCACACATTTTCCTCGCCTCACTCTACCTACAAATGAGTACCTAATTATAGGCAGTATAATAAAAGACCTTTTCAAAATGTTAGAGGAATGTGTTTTAACTGCTTCTCTTCTGTGAGTTCAGAAATCTATTTGGTTCATATTGGCCTATCGGAGAAGTTTGGCTTGGCATAAAATCTAAATTAATTAAATATGTGCTCAATCTCATTTGTGAAGATTTTGGTGATTTCATCACATAACCCGCGTCTTGAGTTCTAAATTATCCGAATTCTACTAATAGCGCAAATAAGAACGATCATTAGAGCTTTGTTGTGAACTGTGTATGTCGATTGAAATAGGGGTATCGATTGCGAAAAAGTAGGTTTTGTTTTAGGTGGCTCAAATGGTTTGCTAAGTATTAATGGTTCGAATATTATGCCTCTTTTTGCAAAAGTGTGTTAAATTGAATGCTACCTGTTGTCGAACGCTCTTTATTTTTTTCTCTTTTCTTAAAACATGCTCTCTCTATCTATACACAATTCTCCTCCTCTCTCGCGCCTTTTAATGACTGAATCAAACGTGTCATGTGTTCTTATAATAGGATGGTATTGGGGAGCTCTCTTGACATTATACAATGAGCGAAAAGTCATTGGCATAAAGGAATCGTCGAGTTTCAACAGAGCATAATAGAGACCTTTAGGACACGCACCGTGTCTCACTACGCGTACGTGAAAATCGGGAAAGCAGATTGAGAAACTATAAAAATAATGCAACCAGTTTCTAAAAATAGACCCACAGACGTTCGCGTCTTACTCACGCGTTGCTGCTTAAAGTCTTTAGTATCAACATAGCTCCCCTGATTTTTTTCCTAGTTCCGTGTTGCCTTCCCCTTCTGTGGCTGGTTGGTTGTTTGAATTTTAACGTCTCTTTTCAACTGCAAGATTTTATCAGAGACGGCGCTTGGGACAATTGAAAGCGTGCTGCCTGATATACGGAGCGCTGCATACACCACACCCAGTCACATTATTCTGACTCCGGGCCGACCAAACTTAGCACTAAATCCATAATGCCAGACCCCAGGCGGATCAGTTACTAATACCAATTTTAAAGTCCTTGGTTTGACTCGGCCGGGGATCGAACCCGTACCTCCCGATCTCTGAGAGAGTGTCTTTACCGCTAGGCCACAGAATCGGTCCCCTTCTGTGGCACACATATTGACACTCTCTCTTCCTCTCTTCCTCTATCCATTTTTAATTTATCTGTGTCCGCCCCTATCTCTCTCTGTCTCTCTCTTTCTGTCTGTCTCTCTATTTGTCTGTTTCTGCCTCTGTCTGTCTCTCTCTCTTTCTCTCTCCCTCCTCTCTCACTCTCGGTTTTAGGAGGTGTCAATAAATTATGATGGGCAAGTATGAAAAGATAGAAAGAAACGTATTCATAGAACAATAATTGAAGCAGGCCTAAAAATTATCATGTTGAAATAATAAACCAATCAAGAAAGGCATGCTTTTCCACCAACGTGTATTGCTTTAGCATAAACAACAAGACTATTAAGGCCACACTCACACCTACACATACATACACACCATCCCACAGAAGAGCTGGTGTAGAGGTTAACACAAATGGCAACGTGTTAAGATGCGAGAGGAAAAATGAAAAAAAAAAAAAGGATTAAAAACATCAGGGGAAAACTAATAGAGACTGAGGTAGGTTAACAAAGTGTCTACATTTAAGATTAAACATTAGCGTGCCAGGGCCTAAAATTTATAAAAAATTGTCTTTAACAGAAACATCACACTAAAGCTTATGATAAAAAAGCATTGCACAATTTGAACAGTTTCAGCCCTCCCAGCACCTCTATCATTCGAGTCTATAATGGCACTGTAAGTCGTATAGAAGACGCCATTTACACAGTTGTGAGAGCTAAACTTTGCTTTCATTTAAAGAATCATAGACTACGCAATTCGACAGAAACTGCGGCAAATCAATCATAGAGTCCATACCTTTGCTTTTATCATGTCCGATACGATTGATACCTCAGTTGTAAAAAAAAAACAGTTACTGTGACTAACCGAAATAACGATTCCTAGGGGAATTGTTCAGTGGAAATGAAATGAAGAACAACGCGATTGTTCATTGGCAAACTTTTCTGGGCGCACGAAAGAGCAAAACAAGCTGGTCACTACAGCAAAACATATTGAACATTGAGAGCAAGATTATAAAAAAAAATTCTAAATAGATGTAGGCCCCTAACCGTTTTATAAAAAAATATCTAAGCCAAAAGCGAATGTTTCCCTATCATATGGAACTATTGAGGTATACTTTGACAGGGTTATAAATGAACTTGATAAGATCACTCACCGTATCCCTTTCAAGACTGGTAAAATTCTACTAAACTCATTTTCACCCGTTTAGAAGGCTGCCTTATTTCCTTTTCTTTCAAACAAAATATTATTAGTCATGTACCAATGTGACCCTTGATATTTGATTAAGCCTTGTTCTTGCCAGTGCGCGGCCCGTTCTTTGTGACTTGGTTGTATTTTGTAATTAAATTATAATCATAGGTTTTGTGTGACTTTCCTTGATTATCTTTACAAATGAATGTCTTTTTGACACAGCCTGTTCGATTTTTAAAAATTAGTTTAGGCACTCGACGTGGAAACCCCTGGATTATTATGTTCGTGAGCAAACAATTGCTCCAAGGTTTTTAATGAGTGGAATATCTTAAGCCATGCGTCAAAGAAAATTCCTTCTTCTTGGTTGTAATATAATGCTGTTTGATCAATCTTTCAATGACTAATATTGTTCAAAAATTTTTTCAAGGAACTTTTTTTTTTCAAAAACTCAGTTGCATTATTCACTTATTGTAATTTGAAGACCATCTGACTTTATTAATCATGTTCTAGGTTGCCTGCATTGATGTGATAACATTTATCTCTATATCGATGCCTCATTAGAGACTAGGCTTATTTTCAGGGGTGTCCTAATGTGCTGTGTCAACAAGAGCGGCAACCAACTTGGTTGACTAAGTCTACATAATTATTTTATTTGCCTGCGAAAACTTAATCAACGCTAATGAAGCTGTGGAATAATCCTCCAATAATAGGCGATGTTTGCTTTGAAATGATGACTTGACTTTTAGCATAGCGGTATATTGTTTTCTCTCTAAGACGGTACATCTTGTTACATTTGCTTAATGAGGGGCGAACAAATACTGTGTATGGATCTTATTTCGCTATTAACTCAAACTGTGTCCCATTTCCCTTTCTATTTTATCCCTTCACGACTACAATATTTAGCCCTAATTTTCTTCTTTTTTTTAATCCTAATACGTTAGCTCAGAGATCATCGATACCTCTTATCCATTGTATTATTAAATATTCGTGAAAAGTTTAGATAGCAATGTAATTTTGTTCTCGATAGTGACATCATTATTTTTCATAAGGAGTCAAAATTATATTAATTCTGTGATAAAAAAACGCAGTTTAAACACAAGGCTAGGCTTAAAGGCGTACAAAAAAGTCAATCTTCCTTGCTTCAAAACAATGTCAGCGCAAGTTTCTATACCTCGGTCCTTTTCTCCGGATAAGTAGATAAAAGGGCTTGTGGTTCTGATTTATGAGGTTCATAAAATTAAAGATATGTATTAGACTTAACTCCGTATCTTACAAAATTATTATCTGGAGTTTTGACCCAAAATCTTTTGTCCTTTGTAGATAAAATTACTCTACTTTGATTACGGACATTTGTTTTTTTTTGTTGTTATTTTTCAAAGAAAAATTCCATACAGCTGCAAGAAATAAACAGGATCTTCAATTACAGTAAAGAGGCAATACCAATTTACATAATTATCAATGGAAAGTTTTAACTTGACCGAGTTTTCAATAACTGTTGTTACGCCTAAACCCTTCTATAAGGAATGGCTCATGACTATTAAAGTACTATCACCGCTTTGGGTTGCGATTATACTGTTTGGTCTGGTTTCTAACATCACTAATATTGTTGTCTTCCTGAAAGCTGGTGCCAAGGACAATGTGACAATCTTACTTCTCTCCCTTGCAGTTTCTGATCTAGTATTCCTCATACTTATCTCACCTCATATGTGTGCTTATTTAACACTGGGTCTGACCCCATCCTTTACTTGGCCGTTTGATTTTTATATTCCGTTCATGCTTTTCTACTGGCCAGCTTTCACTGCATACGATATCTAGGCCTTTATCTCCGTCTCTCTAGGACTGATACGTTGCGCATGTGTAGCAATGCCGTTGAAATTCAAGCTTGTATTCACCAGATCCAGGACAGTAAAATGGATCATGTTCTTGGTTGTTCTGGCTGTAGCATTGAGATTTCCAGTGTTAACAATCAACAGACTTACTTGGAGAATAGATCCGACCACAAATAAAAGTGCAGTATATTTAAATAGTGTAAATATGCCTCCCATGCTTCGCATCAACGATATTATAAACAGAGGCTTCGTCATTTATCTCTCATACACTACCATGGTAACTTGTGTAGGTGTTCTTACCTTCAACCTCTACCAGGCAGCCAAGACACGACGGGAATGTCTTAAGACATCTCAGACACAAGACCAACAGGGACTTTCCTCTAAAGATCTTCAGGTGGTCAAGTCTGTGGTTCTGGTCTGTACCATTTTTGTTCTGCTTCAGTTACCAGGTCTGCTCAATTCCACAGTTCGTCTTATCCTTCCAGAGTTTAACACTGGCAAATATTTGGTCTACATATTTGGCATATCTTCTCAAATCAATCTCACCTGCACTTATCTGAACGCATCAATCAACATATTTGTTTACTACAACTACAATAGCAAATACAGGACTGTATTTCGCTCTCTTTTGTGCATCAAAATGGATCAATGACCACAAGATAAAGATTTTTAATGGAAGGATAAGGGCTATAACAGCAAAAAAATTAGGTCTATTACAGTTATACGCATCATGAGCAGACCTACCTGTAACAATGGGCATAATATACTATAAAGAATCCTTAGAACACAAAAATTGGCTTTGCAGAGATGGCACACTGATTGATCGGGATCATGTTTGATTTCAAAACATATTAATTTTACACAATGCATCGCGTCTACTTTCTTTCGTGCACATGGTTTTAAAATAGCTGTTTTCTATCTCTTGTACCTTGTAGTTTTTTATAATAAAGACACATTTTTAATTCAAGTTAGGTAGAGAAGATAAAAAATTATGGCCAAAATTTCGAAAACCGTACTAAAGTCGCTCAGTCCTATTGTGAGCTACAGACAATTTCTCAATTGCAAACTCCTAAAAAATCAGATAAATCTCTTTGCTTTGAAAGTTCATTTAAAAAATTAATAAATAAACGATCAAAGACATTTCCATTCTGTATTTTGAGTAATGTTGCAAAAGTTATGTGCTTTCTGGTCAGATATAATATTCGAAATTGAAAATTTTCGACTTGAGCTGGTTTTCGGAATTACGCCATTCCGGCGGTCTCCAAATAACATTTGAATAAAGTTTTATCTCACAAGCTTTAAGTGTGAAATTTTGCTCATGGGTGTGTGTGTGGGGGGGGNNNNGGGGGGGGGGGTGAGTTTTAGTAATTTCACAAATAAAAACTTTCTCTGGAAAGATTGTTGCACTGTTTTCTTTCTCTCGACCACATTAGTTCTGTATAGTGTACCGGGTAGGGGCCTATCTATTTGTAATCTTACAGGTTCGCAAACAAGTTAAGAATATGATAAAATTTAAAGACATGTATAATGAATAAGGTCAACTTATTTAAATATTATGACAAGGCATTCTGATACATCATGTATAACAATATTAGAGACCATGCGCTATTGGCCAGCTCAGTTGGACGAAGCCCATAGGGGAGGAAATCCAGGATGACTGATTGGCTAAACGCCTGCTGTAAAACCCACGCTACCTATGAGTGTTATTACGTCATACGCTATCCTCGTTGCGCGTACTGCCTCTGACAACAAAAACTCTTTTCAATAACTCTGGTTATTGTGGTCGTTCATTCTCAAAAGGAAATTGTACTGAAAGTATTTCAATGCATATTAAAGCAATGCTCTAAAATTAGCTCGGGAGGAAGAACCCAGTTGGCAAGTTCATCACTTCTCCTAATATTAGAGACCTTGTGCAGCGACGACGATAATGCATGACATAATATCACCCATAGGTAGCGTGAGTTTTACATCAGACGATTGGCTGACGGACCCCGAAAGTCCATCAGTCATCTTGGATTTCCTCCGCTATGGGCTTCGTCCTCCTGATCGGGCCCGTAGCGCATAAAATCTATTGAATGGTATTCCTATGCAAGCAGAATTTAGAGATGAGGTGATTAATGCAGTTTTTGAAGACTTTGTGGCATGTATGCGAATTTGAGATGTTTGTGTGTAGAGCGAATTTTCATATTTCCCCATTGTTTTTGTCATTGGGTTTTTCCTTTTAGATAGCTTTGTTACAACTGGGTTAGTTAGTTGATCTGGGTTCTCGTAATTTACAATCAAGTTTTATTGGATCCAAGAAGAGAGAGAAGGGGACTTTGAAAAGATTGTTTACACCATAAGTTCTTTTTTTCACCTTTGTCTTTAATATGTGTTATAACAACATAAAGCCTACTCCTTTTTACCTTACTGTTTTTTTTTTATTTTTTCTTCGGCGTTTCTGAAACTACTTTGTCTACAAATACCAGCTTTACGCCATAAATGTTGAAAGTCCTCAATACAAATTATGTAAAATGAACTATTCAACACAAAACTTAAATAGTATGGTATATTTTTTATAGTTCCTTTTTCTGCTTAAACTAGATCTATTTCGAATGTTGTTTTTGTTTTATTTTGCAGTCATTCACCTCCATTTATCGCTTCAGGCAGATTTTTTCGTGAAAAAATGAATTATGGAAAATACAATGTTTTATATGGCTCGAAAAACATAGTTCCATCACTGTGTCATCCCGCACAACAATGAAAATCGGAGTAACACAGTAACATAATCGACACTGCTTCATGCAACAAAGATGATGTGTAGCTTTAGGGTTTGAACATGCCATCTTCGAGACTGGGTGAGAACTCACACTCTAAAGTGGTTGGTTGGTTGGTTGGTTGAATTTTAACGTCCCAGTCAATCTCGAGGTTATATCAGAGACGGCGCTGGAAACAATTGAAAGCATGCTGCCACACTGTGATGTAAGGAGCACTAGCGTACACCACACTCAGTCACATTATTCTGATACCGGGCCGACCAGCCTTAACGCTACATCCAAAAAAAAATTCTGAGTGTGTCACTTTTTTATTGATTTTTTAACCTTAAGACGGTCTATTTTGGCAATATTATTCTTTCTAACAGTGTTAACAAATGCATGCTATTCTTAACGTCACGTAAAAGTTTTATCCAATAATAATCATTTTATGGTTTTAGCGTTTGCGTAAATTGTAAAATTGCAATGATAATAATAATAAATATAATAATAATAATAATAATAATAATAATAATAATAATAATAATAATAATCAAAATCAATGATAATAATGACAATAAAAATAATAATAGTATAATGATAAAAACAACAACCAACAACAATGATAATGATAAATCTAAAAACGATAATGGTTATTGTAATAATAAATACATCAAGAAATAATAATAATAATAATAATAATAATAATAATAATAATAATAATAATAATAATAATAATAATAATAAGGATAATAATAATAATAATAATAATAATAATAATAATAATAATAATAAAAATAATAAAATAATATTAGTAGTAGTAATAATAACAATAGTAATCACGATAATAATAATAATAATAATAATAGTAATAATAATAGTAATAGTAATAACAATAATAATAGTAATAATAGTAATATTATAATAATAATGATGATCACGATTGTCATGATAATGATGATAAGGATAATGATGACAATAGTTATAATGATGATAATAATAATAATGATGATAACAGTAATAATGATGATGATGATAATAATAATAACAATAATGATAATCATAGTATTAATAATAATAATAATAATAATAGTACCGATAATAATAATATTAATGATGATAATAACAATTCTCATCTGTTGTAAATACCTTTTTTCGAGACATCAAGAGGAAGAAGTGTTGCTAAATATAAAGCTTTTTGAAATTTTGAACATTTTTAGTAACAGAACACATCAAACTATAATGACCCACTAACCTTAATTTCAAACTATAATGACCCACTAACCTTAATTTGATAAAGATATTAAGCTATTAAATGAATGCGTTGGCCGTTCAACTTTGCTGCATGGGTGTCAGAACTTAAGCTGTGGCAAAAGTATATAATTGTTGAGTGTGCCACTTTTTAATTGATAGGTTTTTTAACATCTTAATAGGCTTGAGAAGTTCTTGTAATTTCTCTTCCGAGTCTGCTGTCAATACTGTGTCGTCGGCATATCTTATGTTGTTAATGTTATGTCCACCTATTTTCAAGCCCTCCATTTCCTCTATCTGTCTCATGATCATTTCACTATACAGGGAGAAAAGGTCTGGGGATAGGACACACCCCTGTCTCACTCCTCGTTTAATATTTTGGAAGTTGCTCGTTTCTTCTTCAACTCTTACTGCTGCTTTCTGTTCCCAGTAGATGTTTTTGATTATCCTTAGACCTTTTCCATCAATGTTTAGTTGTTGCAGAATGGTAATGATTTCTTCATGTCTTACTCTGTCAAATGCTTTTGTATAATCGATAAAGCATACATACAGGTCTTTGTTTACCTCTAGGGTCCTTTCAATGATTTGCCTAAGAATGTAAATTGCATTTGCTGTTCCCTTTCCTTCTATAAATATCCGCACTGATTGTCTGATATTTCTTTGTAGACCTTGTTTCTTATTCTTTTCATTATTATTCTCAAGATAACTTTTGTCATGTGACTCATTAAGCTTAGAACTTCTCAACAAAGTAGTGGAAGAAAGCAAAAACAAAGGACTTGAACTAAACAGCAAGAAAACAGAATCAATGATAATAACGAGGAAAACATCAATACCAAAATGTGAAATCAAGATCGAAGAAAACACCATAAAACAAGCCAACCCATTCAAATACCTTGGAACACAGATAACATCGGATGGTAGTAGAATTGCTCAAGCGAAAGCCTCATTTCAACAAATGAAATCCATTATGACAAACATAAAGATATCAATAGTAGTGAGAAAAGGACTCCTAGAGACATTTATAGAAACGGTGCTACTCTATGGTTGTGAGGCATGGACAATTGACGAGCGAATGAAAAGTTCCTGGGAGGCAACAGAGATGTGGTTTTTAAGAAGAATGATGAGAATACCATGTACAGCGAAGAAAACAAATGAAGAAATCTTAACAGAAGCACAAACCACAAGACAATTAATAACCAAATTACGAAAAAGACTACATTAAGATGATACCCATACAGACAGATTTAGTAGTAGGATCTAGACAGTGGAAGTTATAATATATCTAGACCTATCATTGCTACATATTAAGGAGTGATGTCCTTTCAGCAAAAAATTAAGTGCTGCTGTGAACATGCGCATTTATCGCCCTTCTATTGTGGAAAAAACTGGCCCAATCCTGTCATTGTAAGAGATAGCCCCCACATCATCAAAGATGCTCCACCCCACCTGTCGTGTTCCCTAACGCAATCTTTCACCGCTTCTTCTCCATACACGTACACGGCCATCAGCATGGTTAATGCAGAATCGGGATTCGTCACTGAATACGACACTTCGCCAATGGATGCCATCCCGCGCGGCATGTTCCTGGGCCCATAGCCTACGTTGGTATCGGTGACGCTGGATCAGGATGGGGCCGATGTATGGGCGACGAGCACGTAGGCCAGAGATAGATAAACGTCTTCTTACTGTGTTTGCACTTATACGTTGATAATTTCTTCTTCTTGTCTGACGCGATGAAGCTGAGGCTGAAAGAAATCTGTTGTTCAAATGATTTCTGACAAGGTTTCTGTCTTGTCTCTGCGTGGTGCACTTAGGCCTCCCAGAACGGGGCCGATCACTCACCGTATTCGTCTTATGTAGACGTTGTCTGAGTCTGAAAATCGTCGTCCTGTTTAAATTCATACGGAGGGAAACTTCACTGATAGGAAGACCTTCTTGGAGCAGTCCTAAAGCACGATGACGATCAACTTTAGATAAGCGCGGCATTTTGTAAAAATAAAATCGTTTCATTCTAAAAATGGCGAATAATTATTGGGCACCTTGTAAGGTACCCTTGTGTGTAATTTTGAGAATCTACACGCGCGGATTTTCCATTTTTTACAGGGTATTCGAAAATCGCTCACCTTGACTGGCAAACCACGCACGGGACTCGGGAGTGTGCTTGAACTCATGTGTTACTACTCACATTCACAACACACACAAAATCAACTCACCAACCTTTCTTTAAAGCGTGAATGGGCGCCAAAATAAGGAATGTCATGTTGCGTTTCTTTTGGCGCTCAGTATATATCAGGTCTTGTCTCTAGTTGAACAACAGGTTGTTGATATGGTTAACTTTAATCCTGGGATTGACCCGCTAGTGTTAAAAATGGGTATCATCCCCTTCATTTTGTCAGTCTTACCAGCGGCCCAATGTCAGGATTATCCCGTTGATATTTATCAACTGGTACTAGTGGTAGTGGTGCTGGTCTGACAAAAAAGTGGATGGAAAAAAAGGCGTACCCTTTTCTAAACACTTTCAAACTGCAAGGTTAAGGAGTGTTGTTTTGATCAAGAATAATATTTTTAGTTTATACCCTATCTAATCTTCTTGATGGTATTATTTCTTTTTTATCTTTATGAAATACTAGTACATCTACCCTACAAAATATTTTCAGTTTTGCATTATTAACAAAATAATGGTAAGTTCACCTTTTTGACTGAATGGACAGGCTGATTTCTTTAGATCCAATAGAGCATCTAATGCATTAGGGATTGATTAATTTATAACCCAGCAATAATATAGTAGTGAATATAAGATTGCTCTCATTGGTCATAAAAGTATAAATGGGCGTGGACCAGCATACATTCAAGAAGCGATAGAAGCACCAGGGAGAGCTTCACAGTCTTCTAATGATATGAAAACAAAACATTAGTTGTTCCTCGCCAACGATATAAAACTCTAGGTGAAAGATGTTTTTCTTATTTAGGTCCAATTATCTGGAAATCTTTACCAAAGCCTCTACGTCCTATAGAGATGAAAAAAATTTCAAAAAAGCACTTTTAATTAAAAGCACCATTTGTTTTTAAAGGCATATATGGCACTGCGTCTTAATAAGATTTTCATTGGTTTTATTTATCATTAATATTTTAAATGTACCATAATCCAAAAAATGTTTATAAATATATCTCTGCTCTTATGTATAATTGCGTAATATTGTGATAAAATATCTTAAAGAAACGTTTTTAGGTAATGTTTTATGGAAACTGTTGTGTTTTATAATAGCTGACATTATAGTAATCGACAATTTTTAAATCTATTGATTAATTAACTATGTCTTTTTTTTATAATCAGGAATTTTACAATTATTTATGTCTTTGTGGATATTTGCGCTGCTGTTTTCATGTAATTGTTAAAGCAAGTATTGTTTATGTAAAGCGCACTAAGCATCGCCGTAGGCAGTGGCAAAGCGATATATAAAGATCATTTAT
>BMAT01013840.1:152834-163350 GCA_019649035.1 Elysia marginata | reverse complement strand
TCTCTCTCTCTCTCTCCATCTTGTCTTTCACTCAACACCTCTGTAGATTTCTTTCTCTTCTAACTTAGATCTAGATTTAGCTCGACGAGGGTCTTTAGATAAAGCTTTTAAATCATCTTATGCTATCTTATGAATGATATAATCTATTATTCCACCAAACAGAACATAGTATTTTTGAACAAATTCTAGATTTTATTCATTTTGTTGATCAAGCTTTTCGCCTTTTTTGCCATTTGAACAGAAAAGAAGAATCTTGGCTTGAAGCTTGACAATAATTCACGCACACCCGTTTCTAAGAGAAACAAATTAATCTAGGTCTAGATTCACATTTTGGTGTATCATTGTCAGCAAGCCTAGAGCCTTACTCGAAATCTAGAACACTTATATTAGTGAGCATTTTCAAAAAAGATAATTATTACAGTTATGAAGTAGGGCACTTTATAAGTTGTTTTTTACCTAAAACGTATAAAATTTCGATAAATAGAAAGATAGATAGATTGATAGATAGATGGATAGTAACTTTAAACGGGGTACAAATCGCTGTTTGGGGAGCAGTCTTTTGTAATTAGCAATAGGAAAAGCTGCACACAAATCGTATTCTTCATTCCCTATGTAGACATCTTGACAGTTAATTATTGGTTGCTTTTTCTATCAAACAAAAAAGGAAATGATTTGGCCAGACATGTGAAAATGGCTTTATCTGACAACGAGCCAATGATCATGTCCGTGACGTCAATACAATTATTCCACTCTCCGGGTATGATTGGCCTAACGACAAAAGAACTTGTGAAGAAGATGATAACCAATATTGAATTAACTAGCTGTGGTTACTTGTAGAAGAATACGGCATTAGTGGTGACCAAAATATAATTTTATAAGTAAACCGAAGAAAAATACTTCGGTAACTTTTTAACTCATTTTGAAAAAGCATGGTCGTTAATAGTCGTGAAGGAGTTATTGAACTTAATAAAAGAAATATATGAGCTAAAATGGAACAAAAAAGTCGAAAACATTAAAGACTGTAATTCCTTTGCTGCGTAGAATGCTAATCCATTCGAATTGTTCTGTAAGTTTGGTAGATATTTCATTGATACAAACACATCAGCAAAGTCAGTTTTAACTTGATTTAAACAAAAGCATGGTGAACTTCGGTGACAGTAAGTTAATGCAAAAAATATCTATTGTTAAATGTCTCAAAGTAAACATTACTTAAACATCAACAAAGCATTTCAGTTTACCCATATTCTCAGTTTTTAACGGTAGCTCTGGAAAATCATATTTAAAATTAGACTCTTGTTCTAACATTTGCAACAATAGCATTGTATGTTATTATTAGATTGAAAAAAAAAGACACCCATGTGGCCATTTGCAATGTAAATAAGCTTACCACCATTTAACTTGGAAGAAAATAAATCTATTATCAATGCTAAAGACTCTTATGATCCGTCTTGAAAACGGGAAACACGAAATGTGAGAATACGCGTGCGTTGGAACATGCTCTTTTCTGAATAATTTGTATGTTAAAAAGCGAAAGAAAAAACTTGAACATCAATAAGTTTCCTTACTTTGAGAGAAATCGGAGGTCGGCAATTTTATGCATGATGTAGGAAAATTTGATACGCTTGGTGATGAAGAACTATGATGATGATAATTTCTATACAATCAAGAATAAAGAAGAACGGCATCATATGTACCAACAAGATCGTTTGATTTTAAATAATGAAGTAAATTGTAGGGAGGTATCAACTTAAGATGATACTGAAATCGCGTTTAAAACATTTCCAGACTGCACCGAATTTAACTGAAGGATAACATGAGAATACACAAACACGTTTAACAGAAAGAGTAATATACTATTAAAATACATATTAAAGGTTAGACAGATAGTATTTAGATGGAAAGATAGACTGTACCGTACATACATTGATAGATATAGATAGGTGGATAGATATATAGATAGACAGATTTTTAGATGGAAAGATAGATTGTAAATATGTAGGTAGAAAGATATAGATAGGTAGATATATGTTTACATATATATCGATACAGAGATAGATAGAAAGATAGACTGTAGATAGAAAGGCAGTGAAGCATTGATACAGAAGGAGTGATGTTATATGGGTCAGTCAGATAACTAACAAGCCCCGTATTTTGACAAGAAACATCTACACTATACTCTATGTAATTATCATCTTATTTGAACTCACACTCGCGATCCCTCGGTACAACCTGAGAGACGGTGAACGGTCTAAGCTCTGCCAGTAATTCAAAAATCAATTAGAGTTCCAAAAATTATGCTGAAAATTGTCTGAGAACTAAGCTCTTTTGAAGAGCAGAACTGCTTGCAGATATCTGTTGCGTTCTATTTGGTGAGTCCACTTAACCCCTGCGCTATAACCTGAGCGATTTTGTTTAGCTCTTGTTATTTATGACGCTGTGTGACTGTTGTGCTAGTTTTTTTTTGTTTTACGGAAAAATATTGTCTGGTTGTGTGGATAAATTCAGTTGATGCAGAGCTATGCAATTGGATTTAAACACAGCTAGATGGTTGATCTAGACAGTCATCCCTTTCACAATTCAACGGTCGTTATTAACACAAAGAAATTGTTTAATCTTTAAGCTTTGATAAACATTAAATATGTTTTTTACAAAGATTATAATATTAAGCATATTACTTGTTATATAACGGCTAAGGGCGTGTTATACTTTTCACGTGTTTATTATGGGGTTTAAGTGTTACAGGCTATTGAAACGTTTGCAGAGATGTTTAACCTAATATTACATAACACTTCAATGTCAAAGTGTCCTTTGTAAAAATTGTCTTCAGTCTATTTTCTCAAGCAGTATGACCTAGACAAAAAAATATTCACCAGACTGTTGTTAAACAACGTTGAAGATATAGTCTGACAATGCTCATGTATTTATAATGAATGAATTGTATGGATTTTGAACTGTTAAAAATTAAGTATCATTCTGACACATCATTCTAGGTATCCTTCTCTTCAACTCACCTGGAAGCACAGGCTGCCAACAAAGGTCCTTCAGACCATCTTATCTTGTGCTAACTCTTCCTTTCCTCTCTGTGTCTTCTCTGTGGTTGCTATTTCCGCCTCTATTCTTGGCCTCCCTCTGGCTTTAGACCCGTGAGTTCCGTACCAAGCTTTGCCTTGTAATGCAACTGCCTTGGTTTCTTGAAACTGAAAGTGTGCCCAATTCATCTCGAATTTCTTTTCCTCATCTCCACCTCCATTGGTTGTTGCTGTGTTCTTTGCCGCAAGTCAATATTACTGATGGCATGATTTCCAGCCAGTGTATGCCGATGCTACGTCTCATACATCATTCTGTTCCTGAAGGACTGTAGTTTCTGAACTGTTGTCTTGTTGGTTCGCCATGTCTCTAATCAGTACAACATCGCAGCCTTTACATTTGGACTAAAGATGTTTATCTGTGTCTTTCCTATGAGGACCTTACCTGGACCAACATTTTGTTTTAAACGTATTGTACTTTTGATTTACTACCGGTACTAACTTTCGTATACCCGACTCCTTAAAATATACAATTTGCTTCAAATATGCCCGTCCTGTTTTGTGTCCTCATATCGAGGTTATGGACGCAGACTATCGTATAAGCATGAGCTACTTCTCAGAATGAAAAAAACACTTCAAATTTTTTTTAATCAGTTTTAAAATTACTGTTTTGAAACTTTGGAAAAAAATGTTATTTCATATACACTTTGAATCCAACTTAATAACTGGCGTAGTGCGCATGCGTTTCAAACAATGGTACTTATTATCTTTTGCTTTTGATTTGGTCACAACACAATTTTTTTATGTATACGTTACAATTGTACTGCGGCGGTGTTGAAAGCAAACCATCTTATGTGCAGAAACGATTGTTTGACAGGATACATTGTTAAAAAAAACGTGTCGTTTTTTAAAGTACAACATTAGCAGTTTTCTATTTAAAATAGAAAAGGATAATTGTTAACATCAGACTAGATACGTCATTTTTGTTGCAAAGTTTAAAGAGGATTTTGACTGAATTAGAAGTTCTGTGTTTATATATATTATTCTAAAAGACCCTATATTTGGGAAAAAATGTTTAAAATCAAGCCTTTTTATGATTTGCAGGTGATGTCATTAGCTCATTTTTGTTTGTTGTTATTAATTTTGCTTTTGTAGTTATTTTTTTTTATCGAAAATGTAAAAAAATATTAACAATTATATTTTAATGAAAAATGTGCTTTATCTTCAAATATACACAATTTTTAACAGTTGAATAACTAGAAAGTAACGCTTCCCTAGAGACTAATTCCAATTCACAAGACAGCTTCTTCATCAACTCAAGCCTGGCTTTGTAGCATTGAGAGGAGGAGACTAAAACTCATTCAGAGGAAAAAAGTTCCAAATCTAGGAGACTCCATTAGGTAAAAAAAAAACCCTGCAAGCCTCGTATGGGGAACTAACACGGTAATTAAATTTAATAATAAACCACTAGCTTGCAACAACAAGTAACAGTAGAAAATATAAAAATGACAGTCAAGCTTTTGCACTTAAGAGTTCTTGTGAGATGTAATTATATTTTGAATTCTCGACATGTTTACGTTTTTCAATGAGTTGAAACGCCGTGTGGATACAAAACGTGGTTCGGATTAAAGTAACGCGTTACGTTTCAGTGCAAAAATATTGTATCTTAAGTTAATATAACCGTTTTCTTAAAAACAATAGTTAATAAGCAGTTTTAAGCGTTTGGCATATCCAGTGTTTCTATCGATAGTTACCTGAAAATGTCATATAATCGAACTATGTCTTAACTAATACTTATTGATAGTCACATTATGTAGGCTATAGACAAATACCTTTGCTATTTTTAACGTGTCGACAGCACTCTGATATATTAAAATGTAAAATACAACCTAGTGTTTATAATATTCCTTTACGGTTATACTATACCAATCTCTACCAGCTTGACTGAGCATTGCTTCTTACCAATACATGTACTAATGTAACCTTGTATTGACTGAATAAAATTAAATATACACCACTTGGAGACACGGTTTTGGAGGTGACAAAACACGAGAAGGGTTTGCATGTTGTCTTTGACCAACAGCTTACACGTTGATTGTTGAATTATTATAGGAAACAGATTAATGGTTATCAACTCTAGAACGTTCGTCGGCTTGAATAGACTTGTTTTTCCTCTGTGTAATATATCCCTGAGATTATATTCTTAAGTATGAAAATTGTATTTGGTTTTCTCTGTCAAAGACACACTCTGCATGCATTGAAAATGTTGAGAGACAAGTAACCTAACTCTTTAAAGGAAATTTGAAAACATCGTATGCGAACAGATTAGAAATACTCACTTAATATATCAGAAGCATAGAAGAATGGTAGATGTTCTCATTCAGTGGAACAAAAAATATTTGAAAACTCTAGGATTTAAAGAAATCCTGTTTAAGGTATTCTAATGTTACATTTACCAGAGGAGGTCATTAAAATATGTG
Source organism: Elysia marginata (assembly GCA_019649035.1). Taxonomy (NCBI): domain Eukaryota; kingdom Metazoa; phylum Mollusca; class Gastropoda; family Plakobranchidae; genus Elysia; species Elysia marginata. The sequence continues at coordinate 157,844 of BMAT01013840.1, read as the reverse complement.
TGAGTAAGTGCAAAACAAAGATCAGACATGTTCGATTTATCCAGAGACTTTTACAATTTGGAAAAACCTATTGTGATACTGAAGGTGCGTCGTCCTTAATTGAAAAAAAACAACATATTGATCGTGAAATAATGTCTCTCATGAATTCTTGTTTTTATGATTTTATGGGCATTTAAAGGATAATAATCCTTTACGGGCTAGGAAATGATATGAATGATATTTAATTGAGGGGAAAATAGAACTGACAGAGATGGGTTTCCGTTTTCCGCTTTGGTTCTTTTTTCAAGTTATGTATAGATTATCTATGCATTTATCTATCTATCTATATATCAAGTACTGAGAATTCACTTATATTATTAGTATTATACAAAAGCCCCGTTTTATAAAAAAAATTTGTGAAATTATAATTTAGGTATTTATGCAGTTTTAAACGAATCTATCTACGTCTAAAATATGCACAAATACTTAAAATAAAAGTCATCAGCAATTTTAACTAGTACTGAAAATAACTTTACAGTTTTGACTTACTATCTATCTATTTATCCATCTATCTATCTATCTATCTATCTATCTATAAAAGTAATTGTGCATTAACACAATAATAAAGTGCTCAACAATGTTGGAGCATGTTAGTAGTTACGATCTACCTTCCCATGTCAAGAGCCTAAACAAAATGTTTCCTGGATGACTCCATTCCTCAGTAGGCGTCATAAGGGAAGTGCTGTAAAGTTACTAAGGAGGTGACGTTTCTGCCTGAATATCTACCTATCTATATGTCTATTTATCTATATTTTAACCATATATCCAATTATCCATCTATCTCACTATATATTTTCTTGAATTTGCTTTTTGTCTATTCTCACCAACAGAAACTGGCATGATTAACTGTTACAGGCAGCTGTTTCGATTGTTGATTTGCTGGGTTTATGATATATGATCTTAAATCCCTAGCCGTATTGCTTGTCAATGAAATAGTAAGTTTGGCAGACAGACTTGCATTCTTGTAGCTAGCTAACTTTCAAATCTTCTAATGCGTATGGCCAATAACTTTTCTCCTGCCTGAGTATCTGTCAGAGCGAATGATTACGCCTTTGAAAGCAGTGATCAACACGCTTGCAGCAAGGCAAAATACCTTTCAAATGATACTGGCCAGTTATATGAGATTGCGCATGCGCAGTGAGTGCATAAAAGGTTAAGAGATTAATTGAACAGCAAGCTGGAAAAAAAATCGAAGATGCTTTTTAACAAAATTAGTTTCTTGAAAATGATTGTCAGATTTTTTAATCAACAGCATGATAAAACCTTCCCCCTCCCCCCTTTTTCCTTTTTTTCGCCTTGACAGTAAAAGTGAAAGACTGACCTTTGAAACTATTAACAGCAAGGAGATATCTTCTGAGAGAAAACTATGTATATTTTGCTGAGATTGAGCACTTAAATTTATCTCCTGTCTTCAATATAACGAAAAAAATAGAACTAGAGACACTAGTGATAAAAAGTGTTGCTATGCTTCCATGTTATACCAGTCAGTATTAGTAATACACTGTGTCTTGTAGGCGAAACTCGTTTAAAAAACCAACGACAAACTACAATTTTCTTGCTTGTCTCTTGGGTTTGGAGAAAGCGTACACTCAAACTAATCCGCAGCTGAAGTCTCTAACTGCAGGAATAACCCATGTATATTATATTATACTACTAAGTTGTGCGCTAGCAATTTCCAAATCGCGCAGGACATGAATGTATAATATATTTAGGGCAAGTGAAAATAAATAAAAAAACACGATTGATCACAGATACGTATGGATGAGTTGAACAGTGAATGTATATTTTGTTTTGGGTCTTTTTATAAACTGGAAATGCAATGGGAATAAATTGTAACTACGAACCGCGCTTCCCCTATGGTGGTGTCATAGGATGAGCCGCTGGAATCATACGTACTCATCAAAAGCACGTGATCAGGGTAAACGTCCCGTGTGCCGAATAATTCCGTGCAAAATCAATTCCGTTCGTTCCGCTTAAAAAAATTGTGAAACATAGGATGTTTTCAAGGGAGATAGTTAACTAAGAAGCATTAGTTTTATTTACAGCAAGTTTTCAGGTAGTTTTTACTATTGGGCGCAAAGTTTCTCTTTGAGTTAACTTTTTCAAGAAGTCTCGTGAGATACACACTAGCACACTCTCACTCTGTTTGTAAAAAGTTTTGAGCTTGAACAGCATCAACCGCATCCCAAACAATTAGCAGCCCGACAAGGCTGTGCCTGTTTGTAATCGTATCAGTTTATTGACAGATGGGTGCGTGTATTGATTGTGTTTTGAGCTGTTGACTGTAATTTAGAGTTAAAGGTGCAAATTTAAAGAATGTCTATACAATTTTGGTAAGGGTATTTAACAAGTTTAGGTTTTAAAATTCAATGTTTTTTCATATAATGTTTTATTCATATAATGTATCTTCCATATCATAGTCTAGTCAATTATTTTTTTCTGGACCGACAACTTTGAAAAACTAAGCCCTATGTAATCGATTACAGCCTTTAACCTGGGCGTATCATTATTATAATCGTCATCATCATCATCATCATCATCACCATCACCATCATCATCATCATCATCATTACCATCATCATAATCATCATCACCAGCATAACCACCATCATCATTACCATCATCATCATCATCATCATCATCATTACCATCATCATCGGGAAGCGAAAACTGATCCGAATCATTTAACTTGCCCGCTGCCCATACTTAGCCACCATTAATCTTATTTTAAAACTTTGGACGATTTCCTGTGCTTTTTGTATCTATCTACAAAAATTATTTGCATGGAATCTATCTCGCATTCATCTAATAGCGGTTTTTGACGTAACAGCGTCAAACAAAATCAAACATACGGTTTAGGATAGTAACACTATTAGAATTGATCGTGACATGACATACTACAAAGTGTACCACAACTTTTGAATACAACTAAGATGGAAACAATTTTAACCCAAAATCTATTTCTGTATGAAAAAATCATAAATCAAGATTCTGTTAGGTTTTTATACGTTTGTGAATTCGCCAATATCACGCCAGAATCTAAGAGACACTCCAATAAAACGTCAGCTGAAAGTAAAAACAAATAAAACTGAGTTAATATTAACGATAAAAAGCGAAGAAGGTGGGAAAAGTAGATTAACTTATTGATAACAACATGGATAAAGTAAAAGGAAAGCAGCTCTCCTGTATAGTGATCATTACAATATGTGATTAAAAGGAAACAAAATTAAAACTACAAAGGTACATCTATGTAAGACTTAGTATTTAGTTTTAAAAAATACTATTATGTTTTAAAGCAACAGCACATTGGCGCTAGTTCAAAGAAAGAAATTAAAACTAAGTGCTATTCCTCATAAGCATTTAAAAAGGATCTCACCTCAACTGCCCGGCTAAAATCACAAATAAGTCACTCCCTAACATTCCAAGAAAAACCAACGTACCTGCAAAAAGTACAGCCTGGAGACAATTGGATTAGAAGTAGAATACGGGCAGATAGAAACACCCACGCAACCAAGGCATCATGGCTTTGACAGATTAATTTAATGAATGGCAGCTTGTTTGTTGAGGCATTTGTAGCATCCTAAACCCATTTTAAACATGGTAAGGTATTTGATGAAGACGCGCTCGCGGTCGACAACGAAAGACCTCCATGGACAGTCTGTCTCGCTTCATCAAAACATCGAACAAGAGCCTGACTAAGCTTGACATATTCCGACAGACTGAGGACAGAGAGGCATGGAAATCCCTGATTGTCGATGTCTGCGCCAGACCTGACACCTAGAAGAAGAAGAAGAAGATATTAAATAGGGGGCAAATGCAGTCAAATAGGCACTAGAAGTGAACAGCTCGTTTCGGTTTCTGTCACGTTGAGCGCGACCGAGAGACGGAAAACCTGAGACTTTGGGTTAAGTAGTTGTTCGATATTCGATCTGTAGGTCTTGCTAGTGATTACAAAACTTAAAAGAGTTGCGCACTCTCTACATAGAAGAACACCAGCTTAATCGCCGAGAACAACAGTTTTAACACGCTTTAAAGCTCGGTGAAAACCAAACTGTAACCTAGAACACCATAAAAACATTCTATAACTACAAGAAAGTTAAGAAAAAAAAACCATGTTGTTGAGGCGCAAAAGTGACCTTGACTCGAAATTGGGCCTAGAACATCCATTGTATAAATTTGTTTAGTTTTACACATTCAATGTTTGTTCACAATTATTTTAACCTTTATGAAAAAGTAAGACAAAACGTTATATAAACTTTTTTTAGCTTTGGCAAGACCCTAGGGATCATAGACAGTTTTTTAATGCACGAGTTAGGTAGGTTTACTAGGTGTAACATTATCTGACATCGCTCCCACTAACTAAGGTCTATTATATTTAGGCAGTAAATACAATAAGAATAACATGAGAAATTTGTATTATAAAAAAGATTAAAATAGTTTCGAAGTTGTAGTCGTACGTCTAGAACAGACGTTCTGGTACAGTGGTACTTTCGCTCGAAATCACTAGGAATCATTAGGGATCACTTGGAACCACTAGGAATCACTTGGAATCACTAGGAATAACTAGAAAAACTAAGATTCACAAAGAATGACTTGGGATCCCAAAGAATTTTTTGGAATCACAAAGAATAACTTGGAATCTCAAATAATTACTTGGAATCACAAAGAATTACTTGAAATCACAAAGAATCACTTGGAAATTACAAAGAATTACTTGGAATTACAAAGAATTTCTTGGAATCACAAAGAATCACTTGGAATCACTAAGAATTACTTGGAATTACAAAGAATTTCTTGGAATCACAAAGAATCACTTGGAATCACAAAGAATCACTTGGAAATTACAAAGAATCACTTGGAATCACAAATAATTACTTGGAATCACAAAGAACTACTTGGAATCACAAAGAATCACTTGGAAATTACAAAGAATTACTTGGAATCACAAAGAATTTCTTGGAATCACAAAGA
>BMAT01013840.1:74518-87998 GCA_019649035.1 Elysia marginata | reverse complement strand
CTCTCTCTCTCTCTCTCTCTTTCTCTTACATTTTTTCGATCTATATGAAGGTATCGCTACCACTTTATCTGTCTATCTGTTTCTATCCGTGTCCATCTCCATTTTTTACCCAACATAAGTCAAAGGCATAAAAAGTTTTCTCAAAGCGAATGTCTAGAGCCAGACACGAAGAATGCCCGATTTTCTTAGCACCAATATTCATCACATGTAACGATAGCGTACTGAAGTGCCCTAAGCTTGGTCTATATACCTAGCCAGGTTAAATTGAATTGGAGGTCAACGAACTGTAGTAGATTTGTCTCTTTTGTTTTTTTTTAATTTTTTTTTAAGCTTTCAGCAATTTGTCTGTTCTAATACAAAAGATTTCCTCCACCAACTTCAGTTACTTTTTTGCCTGTTGTCTTTCCTATGTATTAGTCTTATATCTTTGACCCGGCGGCATAAGAGAGGGTTAGTTTGATAATACAATTGTGTTATTACTTTGTTTTCTTTTATTGGATAAGAATTTTATTGGTGTTAGTTTCACGTTTGATCTTCCTCTCTTGAGAGTCGCGAGGTAGGCAACTCTGTCATTCCCCAGTCTATAAGGGCAAATGGATCGACATGTGACATCGCCAGGCCAAAAACGTGTGCAGTTATCTGCTACGTGACTTGTTAGTACTACTATAGTAGTTAGAGAGAGAGAGAGAGAGAGAAAGTTAGAGAGAGAGAGAGAGAGAGAGAAAGTTAGAGAGAGACAGAGGGAGGGAGAAAGGCAGAGAGGGACACAGAGCGAGAAGTAAAGAGAGAGGAAATATTTTTCCTGGTTTCTATTTATATTCTTACGAAGCTCTTCTCGCCCTTCAAACACGCATTGTAGATACATAGAAAACTGTTGGAAGAATTTTGTGTTTACATCTAAATGCAAATGGCTGGTGAATTAGCTGCCACTTCTTTAATCGATCTTAGTGAGATTCAGTGCTAAAGTAGACTTTGATGTCTTTTACAACCGCAGTACTTTCTAACGCTCCGCCACTTCCTGCGGTTTAGGAATCGAAGGTCAAGGTCAGTTAACTTTTAATAGATTATCATGGTGTCCCACTTTCCGGCATAAAATAGGTCAAGTATGAACTTAAAAGTTGCACACTGAAAACACGGACAAAATAAAGATTTTAACAAGCACCGAGAATATCTTCATAAGCTTTAGCAAAGTCTGTTAAATTTATCAGCGCTTGCTCTACTTTTGTTTATGTGGTAGATCTAGTTCAATATTTATCAAAATAGACAGAACCGAAGACGACGTTATACAGGCCCGACACGCCATAGTGAGTAGATGCCATGAAGCTCAGTATTTTTTCAATAGAATTTCAGAGGACCGGCCCTTTCAAGATGAAAACAAGTTTGTCCCAATCAGAATAAAAACTCAAACCAGATAGATCAATTTAGTTCTTATGCTCAAACGTGTTCACTTCTCGCCGCCGGGCTTGTTCACTGCTCGCCTGCGAGGCTTCGACCAGAATATGATATGAAGAAATGGCATATTGTCCTAGACATATTTATTATCATGTTTTATTACAGCGCGATCTGATAAACGATGCCGCCAAACGTATGATTGAAATATTATAAACGTATGAAATTATCAGTGGAGAGAAGAAGGCGTTTAGTGGCAATGCCCGAATTGTCTGCCCTTTGTAAGATTCGAACCTTCGACTTATGGACGCTTCGGTCGCAAATGCCGCTAAACGTAGTTGCATTGTAGAAATCTGTGTCGCATCAATGGACGACCTCTTGATAGAGTTCTAGAAAGGTAAAATAGTGCAAATACACAGTGTCGTATCCAACAGTGTTTGGGTACGAAAGAAGCTAATTCAATACGTACATTTGTATAACCGTAGCATTACGATTCGTGGTCCAAGACGAAAAAATGACTAATATTATATCCTTTCAATCTTTAGTCGTTCAAATTAAACAAAAACGAAAAACAAAAAAGAACTGTGCATAAAAATATGTTAAAAACTTTGTCCAAACGCATATCGAAAAGTAAAAAGTAAACTGTATTTAGCGTCTGGTTTCATGTTTTTCAAACATTTGTACAACTTAACTCAGAAACAACTGGGGAAAAACCAATTAATACAAAATATATTTGAGCGGCAAGAGAAAATCAATCACCTGCAATCGAATGAAAGTAAAAATTATTAAGTTTCTTTTATTTGATACCCCTTTTGTTCTCTTTGTTTTATTGTAGCTATATTGATGAAACAGAAAATTATAATAGGGTCAGTTGAGTTGTGATGTGGATCAACATCAAACAAAAAAAAAACTTTCTGTCCCAAAATTTACTTGAACTAAGGTACCTTTTAAAACTGTATAGATCTAGATGTTGCTGTAATAAGGTTTGTCAGTACACTCAGAAATGTCTTTAAGTAGGAACGTGTCCTGTAGGGCCAGCGGCAAGCTTCTCTGTTCAGAAGTTTCAGTAGTTCTGAAATAGATGATTTAATATTCCAGTTTAGTTTTCTTCTTGCATTGCTTGTGGAGTTGGACGTTTCGCACACATTTGCCCTTTATGATACGCACGCACAGTTCTTGCTCTTTGCATTTGAACGCCTTTTGAAATATGATTAAATAAATTGTGTGGGTTTTTTGTTGTTTGTTTTAATTAATACAGCCGTTCTTTTATATTTTAAATTTCCTAATCATTGTGAATTCAATGCCATGTATTTGTTACAAAAATACAGTTCTGAAGTTGTTTATTTCCAATCAAGAAGTTTGTATTTCCCCTTTTATAATATCAGGCTAACCATTGGGCACCCTCCACAAATTATAGAGCGTATATTGTAAACTGCAAATGCAATGCAAAACCAAAAAACATGACATAAAGATTGGAGTTTCGTATGTGCAGCGATTTTTATTTTCTCCTCTAATCTACAATGCCGTGTTTGTTGGCCTTCCAATCAAGCTCTCATTGACGTCACAGTTTTTTTGGCTGTTTTATTGTCTAGCATTGTAATTTTCTGCAAGTTTAAATTCTCTTTCTAAAATATCCCTCGATGCTGCTTCTTCCCCTCTCTCTTCTCTCTCTCTCCTCATCTTTCTTTGTCTTGTCTTTGCTTTCCTCTCCTCGCACTCAGTGCTGCCAATATTTGTCCATCTTTTTACTCTATTCAAAAAATGAATAAAATCTAATGAATCGGACACAGTGTGCATAGAATAAATACTGGAAGAAATAGAAACTGATTTCCTTAAAATACTTGCAAGCCATTTAAAGCATTGAGTTATTCAAATGCCCTGATTCATAGCGTTGTTGTCAGCGATTATTTAGCAAATATATGCTATTGACCAACAAGATAACTCTCGAATAGAGATGCTAGCAAGAGCTGGCGTCAAAACATCAGAAAAAAATACAACATGTTAAGAGCACTCATTTTCTTTTTCTTTTATCTTACACATTTTAAACATGCGTAGTTTTTAACAGACTGTTTTGAGCGGAAAAAGCGAAAACAAAAAACCAACAAATTACGCTTAATCTAAGTAACGGAGGACTAAAGTTGACAAAAAGAGTTTATTTGCTCGCTCTAATTCTTACCAATAAATTACTAAAATTAAACATGAAACTGGGCTAAGGCCTTATTGAAAAAATTTTTTCTTCTTCACGCTCTCTCTTTATCTCTTACTCTCTCTCTCTTTTTTGTCTCTCCGTCTCTTTCTCTGCCATGTCCGCTCACTTTTACTCATTAATATTGTAATGTCTCGAAAATAGTCTAACTGGTCCGGATATATCGAACAAAAATCACATTACCAGCCAATGCCATGTTGAACAATGCTATTGGCTGCTCCTCCAAACATTAAAAATGCATAGAAGTTCTTCTGCTTTAAAGACAAACATTCACAGTTTATTCTTCTTCCTACTCATTTCAAGTGGTCGCCAGAGAGACGGACGTTTAGGATGAACATCTAGCGTCAGCGCACAAGGTGTCTACTAGTTGTGGATAGGCCATAGAAAAAACAAAACCTGCCTGTCACGAGTAACGTCATCCTCATGTCACAATCCACTATGCTTGGTGATTAAATAAAAACAGAACAGTGAGTTGCGAATCAACATGCCCCTCATAATCAGTATCTTTTTCAGCTTTGGAAGAATCAAGTATGTTATTTAGTTCCTATTGGTGTTATAAAATATTTTTTCAGTTTTCTAATAAAAGTATGTATCGTCTCCTTTTTCTTCTTCTTTTTTTTTCTTCTTCTTTGTTCTTCTTGTTCTTCCTGTTCTTTTTTTTTCCTTCTTCTAGTTCTTGTTCTTGTTCTTGTTCTCGTTCTTCTTCTTCTTCTTCTTCTTCTTCTTCTTCTTCTTCTTCTTCTTCTTCTTCTACCGGCTCTGTGACCTAGCGGTAAGACACTCGCTCAGAGATCGGGAGGAGCGTGGTTCGATCCCCGGTCGAGTCATACCTAGGACTTTAAAATTGGTATTAAAAGCTGATCCGCCTAGTGTCTGGCAATATGGTTTTAGTGTTAAGTCTGGTCGGCCTGGTGTCAGGAATATGTGACTGAGTGTGGTGTACGCAAACGCTCCTTACATCACATTGTGACAGCACGCTTTCAATTGTCCCAAGCGTCGTCTCTGATATAACCTCAAAGTTGAATGGGACGTTAAAATTCAAACAACTAAGCAGTATACGACGACTTACGAATAAAAAGTTAACTAAAAAAAACCAACTCTTCTCTTTCATTCGAACAGATCCTGAAAACAATCTACCTCTACAGCCTGCCCATTCTGTGTGTCTGTGGTGTGATTGGGAATGCTCTGGCTTTCCTGGTGTTTGTTTCCAAGGGACTCCGGCGCACTTCATGCAGGTAACAAGCTGCACACTGAACGACTTCTCGATTTTCTCAATGTCAACTCTAAGATATATATATAATTTTATTTAATTTTAATCTATTCACTTTATTAATCCCTTTCGGGAAATTTGGCCTCGTTACTCAGCGTAACTGTGTCAACACAGGAGCAGCGCCACTAATGCCCCAGCACACAAGTACATTTAAGGCCTCTTTCAACCCAAGTCAAGTTTCGCTAATATCTGTGTTTACATAAACATTTTATCCATGCGACTAAAAACAACAGCCTCAGGGGTTAGCTAACAGCTGTATAGGCACCATGATGACCTAATTACACCTTCAGGTGTCAAGTAACTTTTTCAATGACGCATTTCTCATAGTACAAACTGGTGGTAGACAAACGGCTCATATGTAATAGCACACGTACTAGATATAAACACCAAATTCTTTAACAAGGTTAAATTACAGCAGAGGAGATATGAGTATCGTAGTAAGCTGTAGTACTGCAAGAAAAGTTTCCACGCGACTCGGAAATTTTTGTTATACTTGGAAACAAATGTTTGCCTTCGTCGTGTCCTTTTGAATTCGTATAACGAAATTAAAACTCAAAACAGATTATCACACAGCTATTCTTTCATAATCGAAGTGGATTACACAGCCAATCTTTCTTTATCGAATTGGATTAGGGGGGCCATTATTTTTTTTATCTTACTTGATTTTACAGCTATTCTTTTCATTATCGTACTAGACCATTAAGCATGATTCTCAACTAACACAAATATAATTATCAAACACGTAAATAGCATCACCTGTTCTAATTTCATACAAACTCGAACAAGACAACTTCAAATATTTTCAACGAAAAATTGAGCAAAGCATTACGTATACAATTTTATACGATGAATGTAAAACTATAAAAAGAAGACAAGTTAAAAGACCATCTTTGAATTGATGTTTGGTCGTCTTTCTTCACAGTCAATAGCCTTCCAACGATTTGTAAGACAGCTAAAAGTTGGTTTTCTTTTTTTACCTCAAAATTGAACTCTCGACACTTGACGAATTTGCCTGTTTTGTAAGCATTGCGTTGCGTAATAGTCTCAATAACGTAAAGTGATTAAAAACCTTGACCTGTTTTAAAGGCTCAAACGTTGCCAAAACTCTTTGCTCTTAAAACCTCACCCAGAAATGATGTCTAGTTGGCTACATCACAATTGAGTAATCGTAAAGTTAAAGTGCAGCCGTGCTAAATTTTCTTTCTTTTATTCCCAAATATGAACAAGTATCCTTTACTTATTTAGAATAAAATCGGGATCTGTGTACGTGACATGAGGAAAAGAGTGTTCAAAAAAGAGCAAACCATAGTAGCAGCATAATCATAATTATTTCTCGAGCTTTCTTAACTGGCAATCATATTTTTTTCTTTGTTTCTGCTACAGTTGGTATTTGGCTGCCAGAGCCGTGTCAGACGGTGGATTTCTCCTGGCCACTTTCTTGACGTGGGCATCAGACGCGTTCAAACTTGGATTTTTCCACACCGACGTTTTCTGTCAAGTAAGAAAGTCAACCCTCGTTATGTTCACTCTGTTGCGGCTTGCCAGGAAGGTTACCGCGCTTGTGAATCACTATGTTTTCTACGAAGCTAAATAAAAAAAAAGTTTCGTATTTTAAACCTTGTCTTGAATGTTAGGGCCGTCATATTAGGTTTAACGGTCTAAGCCGTTCAATCAAGTAAAAAGATTGATGTTGGGTCAAAGTTAATAAATTTGGAAGACTTTTTATTCATTCCTAAGAATTAGTAGAACACACCCGAACACGTTATTTAACCACACTCGTAAGTTTCATTAAATGTCAGGTATTTTTTTGAGTTTATCCAATTAAAAAAAAACAGTACTTAAAATCAAATTCAATAGGCTTTTTATGATTGAATGCTCATGGCAAGCTATTTTCAACAATTTTGTAGATGATAGCAAATGTAAAATTTTAATATGAGAGCCGACTAATGTAAAAAAGTGATATAGTTATGCAATAGCCTGATAAATGTGATGCTATCAGAGTCAATCTTGGCACCCCTACTCACGCGACACACACAGCCCTTCACACCTGTATAGGGTCATATTTAGGAATCATTGTATTCATTTTTAATAAGGACGGAACGGGTACATACTTGATGACATAATTGTAACGTGCTTTCTCGCTAATTACCTTTCACCTTCACACAGAATACGAAAAGAGGCATGAGAAAACCAGAATATAACAGAGTCACAAAAAAATGACCTCGGCTTAATCACTTCATCTACATTGATGTCTTGCCTGCCCGCGGTTAATGAGCCGGAAGTCGGAAGTTGTGAATGTCAAAAAACGCCTTCAGAAGTAGATGTATTACATTGTCTTTTTTTTCTTTAGAACTGTTCTAATATCCTTTCACAATATTTTTTTTTTATGTTTTAATGCAAGCTCCGGAAAATACGATGTTGAAAATATCACGACCTTGTAAATGTTCAAACTGCGAAGGCCAAGTCATTCACCTTGGTAGCGTGTCGGCGTCATTGGAGTTTACAGATTTAACCATCAGCAATCCTACTCCTGCGCACAGTATAAAATATGTTAAAACTAATTCACAATTTCTTGTAAATGTTATAAAAGAATGACAAAAATGTGAAGAACAAGAACAACCTTAATACTATCAACGAAATTCACAGCAATGATAACAAGCCCTAGGACCAGACCAAGAGCTTATGAAGTCAACTCTGCTCCATGTCTCTCAAGCCTTGGGTTTTTAGATCTTGTTGTCTCTACCTTTCAACTACCATCCATGCAATCAATAGACTGTTGTCGATGTAAAAACCTGCTTTAACGCGATGCTACCTATATTGACTTCCTCTTTACCATCGAAGTTTTAGGATTACAAAGTAATCGGAAAGAAACGATGTTGCTTTTTTTCTCTCATAAATGGTATCATATTATTTCGTTAAGAATAGTTTGTGTGATGGTGGCCTTCACTTCCAAGGTATCTTCTACCTGTTGTTGTTGTCAAGCTCGGGCGTAAGGTTATCCGACTTTCTTCAATACATTTTTAGAGACGGTGGAAACGTAAAGCGCAAAGCAGTCTGGGCTAGGTAGTCGGACAAAATAATTTTTGTTTTGTTTTTTGGAGACTCTGCTTTAAGAGGTACAAATGTCTGACGCTTTTTAATAGTCATAGAAAAAAGGTTGTAGATTGAAGTTTTTTCAAACATTTTTTTGGTAACCGGAGACTTACTTAAAATATAATGATTGTCAGTTTGTCTTTCAAAAGATTGCGTTTTTCGTTTTTGGTTTTAAGCGTTGGACTTTCGGAGTTCTTAAACTACTAACTTCACTTCTCCCAGGACCGGCTCTGTGGTCTAGCGGTAAGGCACTCGCTCAGAGATCAAGAGGCTGCGGGTTCGTTCCCCGGCCAAGTCAAACCAACGACTTTATAATTGGTATTATCAGCTGATCCGCCTACTGTCTGACATTATTGATTTAGTGCTAAGTCTGGTCGGCCTTTTGTACGGATAATGTGACTGGGTGTGATGTGTGAAAGCGCTCCTTACATCATAATGTGGAATCACGCTTCAATTGTCCCAAGTGCCGACTCTGATATAACCTTGTAGCTCAAAAGAGACGTTAAAATTCTAACAACCAACCAACTTCTATCAGGATTGGTCGTTTATGTGTGGGTGTAACACCTCCCCTCTACACCTCGCTAACAATACCTGTAGTTTAATTTAGTCAATGCGAGGGTGGCGTCCATTGTAAAAAAAATGCTTCAGACAAAATACCAATGTTTGAACCTGTTAATTTCTGAGTTCTTGTGTCCGTTGTTTACAGACAAAAATCCTCCTGTCAAAGAATGATCATAATAGTAACAGTATACGCAACAGTTAGGTTACTACGTAATTTAATTTCCATCAACATAGCAGAGGCACTTTTAATCTAATAGAAGACTGAGTTTTAAAAAGTTTACCAGTGTGCTACCTCAAAACATAACCTGTAACAATAATATCAAACAACGTCGCCTGTTCTTCGCTAATCAGTTCGATACGCGTGATCACGTCTGACGTTAAACCAAATCCGCAAGCTCAGGACATCAAATAACTTTATTCCCTGATATATTAGACGGGCTCTGTGGCCAAGCGGTAAGACACTCGCTCAGAGATCGGAAGGTGCGTGGTTCGATCCCCGGCCGAGTCAAACCAAGGACTATAAAATTGATATTAGCAGCTGATCCGCCTAGTGTCTGGCACTATGGATTAAGTGCTAAGTCTGGTCAGCCCGGTGTCAGGATAATGTGACAGGGTGTGGTGCATGCAAGCGCTCGTTATATCACAGAGTGGCAGCTTGCTTTTTATTGTCCCAAGCGCCGTCTCTGATATAACCCTGTAGTTGAAAAGAGACGTTAAAATTCAACCAACCACCCAACCAACCAACCAGCCAACCAACCTGATTTATTAGAAATTTCTCACTGGCAAACCATTGGCGTACTAGATAATCCTGTTGTCTTCTTTCATTTATAAAAAAGCCGACAAGTTTATTCTGATAAAACAACTCTAGGGCGATAGGTCAAATGTTCGAAAGGTGCAACCAGACACAGAGAGACGAAATTTTTCAGTTCATCTATAACTAACATATTTATGATATCTTTCTGAACAGCTCTTTGACATTTTGCAGAATTAATATTCGATTAAAAAGAATCGACGCGCATAAAAGACAAGGTGTTTGCGATTACTGATCATAAAATATAAGTATTCTGTATGTTATTATGCTTGTAAATATATCACAAAATTGTTTCTCCTCCACAGTTCCTAGTGTTTTTCCCGTTTCTGTTCGGCTTCCTGTCCGTGTGGTTGACGGTGGTAGTCACGGTAGAGAACTACATTCGGATCTGCAAACCGTTCACGTAAGCAAACATTGTTTACACTGGTTTCTTACGTTTGGATTATTTTCATTAAAAAAGGAACCAATTGTACTCTGATAGAGATATTTTTGAATTCTCAGCGATACAGTTTTCCTAATCTTTGCAGTAACATACTCTACAGTCTTACTACTCTAGTATATGTTTAGGTTTAGCATATAGCATTATTTTCTAAACAGCAAATCAAAAAACATTGTGGAATGTTGACCTCGACAATGTGTTGTACATGACCAGTGTCCAGAAGTTCTGTGTACATTGGAGAATGTTGACCTCTGACAATGTGTTGTACATGAACAGTGTCCAGAAAATCTGTAAACATTGTGGAATGTTGACCTCTGACAATGTGTTGTATATGAACAGTGTCCAGAAGTTCTGTATACATTATGGAATGTTGACCTCTGACAATGTGTTGTATATAAATAGTGTCCAGAAGTTATGTATACATTATAGAATGTTGACCGTTGACTGTGTATTGTATATGACCAATGTCCAGAAGTTCTGTATGCAATGGAGAATGTTGACCTCTGCCAATGTATTGTACATGACCAGTGTCCAGAAGTTCTGTATACATTTGTCGAAAAATGACCTCTGACAATGTGTTGTATACCACCAGTGTCCAGAAGTTCTGTAATGTCCCCATCGCCAAGCGAGCCATCCTGAGTCTCACCATTGTCGGTTTGCTCCTCTATAACTACCCGCTCTGGACCACCAAGGTATTCGTGGAGTCTGGTTATGACAACACGACTCACATCTGGTGCCGGTCTGATGACGTGTTCGCCGAAATGCTGAGGGTAAATACAGAATGATAGTTTACACATGTTGTGTAGCAGCGAGATCTAGCCGGTTATTGCAAAAGAAGCATTTTATGGCGCTTATGTTTTAAACAATGTTTTGTGAAAAAAGCACTTTTATAAAGTATCGTAGCTTTCTGTAATGATTTACCAGTTTAAGTTGCTGAATATGCTAAAAAAAAATTAAAATATAATTCCGATTTATGAAAAGCAAAAGTAAATGTACACTATTCAATATTTTGATAACTTTAAAAAAAAAAAAAAACACCTACAAAATCTGTTTTAATCTTAATTTATGTAATATAATGACAACCTTAAAAACACATAAAAAGAAGACGTACTATTTTTTTTCCTTTTCTCCCACCTCACAATCATCTTTTCCTATCTCTTTCTTTGTTGTATAACAATACTGAAAGGACGCATTGTAAACGATTTAAACATATGAAAAAAAAGAGTAAACTAAGTTGCCTTATATTATCCTTCTTTTTGCGAAGACCAAAAAGCAGTATCTGCAGTATAAACCATATGATAGATACTGCACTTTGATAACCTTCAAGCTAAACGGTTTTAGAGTCTCGAGCAACACACTCATTTTAACAATGCGGTATACGCTGTAGCATCACCGTGCTCTGTCTTCGTCTACCAGTGGTTGACCTTCTGGGACATGTTTATCACGCTAGTGGTTCCCTCCGTGGTCATCATTGTCCTCATGGCTGCCATCACCTGCAGCCTCATCACCTCCCTAAAGAGGCAGACACGTCTCAATGGCGGGCCTGCAGGGTCAAGGACACAATCAGGAGGAGCGACGTCAAGGTCAAACCCAAGGTCGAACAGTTCCCCGCAAGCAAAAGTGAGAATTCTACACTTTTTTTGTTAGTTGTAAAAAACAACAATGCTTATACTGCTGCTGCTGCTACTACTACTACTACTACTACTACTACTACTACTACTACTACTACTACTACTACTACTACTACTACTACTACTACTATACTATTGCTACTGCTACTACTATTGTTGCTGCTGCTGCTACTACTACTACTACTACTACTACTACTACTACTACAATTGCTACTGCTACTACTACTACTTCTACTGCTACTGCTACTGCTACTACCACTACTACTACTGCTACTACTACTACTACCACTGCTGTTGTCAGTGTTCTACCGTTAGTACATTCCTGCCACTAAATGCTACTGTTACTACAAATTGTACTACTAATCCTAATGTACTGCTACTTTTACAATTACAATGGAGCGACGTGTATTAACACCAGCACTAGTACAACCATTACTTCCCCCCAGTGACAACAATTTCTTCCGCCAGTGACAACCATAACTTCCGCCAGTGACAACCATTACTTCCGCCAATGACAACCATTACTTCCGCCGGTGCCATTTTTTCGATTCGTAATAGTTATTATCTTTTTGGTATCCCCAATCTTCAAGCATTTAAATCAGTAGCAAGTTATCAAGCCTACACTTCCCTGTAATTAAGGCTGTTATTTTTTAACTGTTGTTTGTAGTTTTTTGTACCCGCTAGAAATGTTCACGGTTACGCGCAGATTATCTGTGCTCTGACTGCCTGGACTCACTGTCTTTTTTCCACGTATTTTTTTTTATAAGTCGTTTCGTATGCTGCTAATTTTTTCCCTCCATTTTTGTATCAATGAAAAAATCTTTATCTTTCTCCCTGTGTCTCGAGATCTCGTATCTTGTTTTGCTATCTTGGCATGGTGTATGTAGTCTATTTTCTTTGTAAATAACTTTCTAAATAACTATGTTTTTTTTTTCTCTCAACCTCTTTTCCTCTCCCATTTTCTCTCTGTGTGCGTCCAACTCTTTCGCTCTCGCTTTCTTCTTTGCGCTATTGCCTATTTCTCTCTATCTATCTCTCTCTTTTTCTTTATTTATCTCTCTCTTTATCTCTCTCTTTAACTATCTCTCTCTCATTCTTTATCCATCTCATCATCTCTCTCTCCTTCTTTATTTATCTCTCTCTCTATCTCTCTGTCTCTCTGACTGAAACTGTTTTTGATTCAGGTGACAAGGATGCTGTTTGCCGTGTCCTTCTTCTTCATCATCCTGAACGGCCCCAGTCATATTATCCGTATGAAGATGGCTGTGTTGGATCTGCTGGGCAGAAACCAGATGTACACGCCGTCCGTTGAGGAGAAGCTACAGGTCATATTCCAGGTCGGTACAACATGGTTCAGCTTTCTATCTAAATTAATCCTTAGCGGGCCATACAACAGATCTGTACCACACGTTCTGGGTTCTATCTAAATTAATCCTTAGCGGGCCATATTCTAGGTCTGTACTACTTGGTTCTGGATTCTATCTAAAGTAATCCTTAGCGGGTCATAGTCTAGGTCCGTACCACATGTTCTGGATTCTATCTAAATTAATCGTTAGCGGGCCATATTCCAGGTCTGTACTACATAGTTCTGGATTCTATCTAAATTAAATCTTAGCGGACCATATTCTAGGTCTGTACCACATGTTCTGGATTCTATCTAAATTACTCCTTAGCGGGCCATATTCTAGGTATGTACTACATGGTTCTGGATTCTATCTAAATTAATCCTTAGCGGGCCATATTCTAGGTCTGTACTACATGGTTCTGGATTCTATCTAAATTAATCCTTAGCGGGCCATATTCCAGGTCTGTACTACATAGTTCTGGATTCTATCTAAATTGTCTCGCATCCATTCTAAATGAGTCTTAAGTCGGAAGGCTTAGTTTGGAGATATAGGCATTTAAAGTTTAGAGGGTGTTTAGATGTCAAAATATTTTTATCTTATATATTGACGCCTAAACCATTTCTAAACAGTTTTCACACCTAATTGATGTTCAAATTTTTTTTTAGGTGTTTAATTTAAGTTGGTAAGATTGTTAAGGCCTCAATATCCTTATAGTCGTCTAAATTTTAAATGCT
>BMAT01013838.1:6553-17184 GCA_019649035.1 Elysia marginata | reverse complement strand
AATTCACTGCTTTTGCGAGGTCTTGAATGCGGTCAAACTTCCGTCCATCTAGCCTGTCCTTCAGAATCGAAACAACCAGTAGTCACATGGTGCCAAGTCGGGACTGTAGGCGGGGTAGGGCGAGACTTGAATTCCTAGCTCCCGCAGTGACTGAGTTGTGGCCCTTGCTTTATGGGGACCTGCATTGTCATGAAAAAACAAGGTCCTGGAGGTGCTAACCTTTGGTCGCTGCTCGTTGATTGCTGATTTTATCTGGGAAAGCACATTCTCGACGCAATATGCGGCAGTCATTGTAGTGTCTTGAGGCAAAATGTCAAAATCAAGTGGGCCACTGTAATTGAAGAATACTGAGAACATTCTCTTTCGACTTTGAAATCCTGGACACAACACGACGGGTCTGTCTCCTTGCCCATCTACCAACATGCGATTGAGGCGTTTCGGTGGGATGATAAAGAAGCGGAACCAAGTTTTATTACCTTTGACGATGTCGGAAAGCCTTTTAGGGCCATGCAGTTCGAACAAATTCAGCAATTCCGTTGCACAACGAACCCTCTCTCTCTCTTTTGATCACCGTTAACAAATGGGGTATCCATAGGGCACATACCTTTTTAATACGGAGATGATCAGTTATGATGGTATGAACAGTACCATACGAAAGGCCACTGGTGTCGCTTAATTCTCGCACAGAGATATGGGGATCTTCATCAATGTTCTTCTTGATAGAAGCAATAGTCTGCTAGTTCACACATGATTTTGGTCGCTCGGGACGAGGGCAATGGGAAAGTGATTCTTTACCTTCATTGAATTCCTTTACCCAACGGCAGACAAATCGATAAGAACAGGCCAAGTCTCCAGAGACAGTCTGCAAAGTTTCATGGATCAGCTTTGCGGATTCACCAACTTTACACCGCATGCAAATGTAGAATCGTATGTTTTCCTTTGTGAACTGCATCTTGATTGCTGCAGAGCTATTCACCGCATGTTTTCATGACGTCATAAAATGGATAGTGACAACGTCACAAGGGATATTTTCATTTCATTCGAGAGGACACAAGCTGATGATTATTTTCACTTATGGCATGACTGCCAAAGGTCGTGCTTTTACAAACAGGAAGGTCACTCTCATTACCTAATGATTCACCCTCGTAATAGTTTCTATGCTCTCCTGTTGGCAACGGTTAACTGTCTATATGTTTCATTTTAAATGTTGAACATAATCATAAGTGGTTTTATGATTCGTACTGCATTTTCACATCAACATTTGTATCCTCTGTAGAGGTAGGCCTACCAAGTTATCGTTCTTTTATGCCTATCATTTAGCTTTTTAATGTAGCTTGCTCCTATCTACAAGACATAATTTATCTTCCTCTCCGTTGTTTTAAAATTATAAATTTTATGTTTAGCCATAGTCATCACTTACATTGCAAGAGTTATATTTGCTGGGTTTTTTTTTCGAATTGCCTTCATTGTATGTCTACCTAATAAATAATCTCTTGTTTAAGTTAAATCTGTTTCAATGTTAACTATATTGTCATCTATGCGTTTGTTTTACCCAATGAAAAACGCTTTGGGCTTGTAAAAAGGAAAAGCGCTACCTGACAAATAAGTAATATTATATCGTTATCATTACTTTTAATAATTTTTAAGCGCTTTGTAATTTGAGATTTTTAATGAAGTGGCATGCGCTCTAAAAATGATATAAATTAGTCTTGCGTCCAGGATAAAAACAGTCGCACGTCTCATATTTCACATTCTTAGGTGAGGCTTGTTTGAAAAAGGCACTTTCTGAGCTCTATAAAGCAGATTTTTTAAAAATTACATCAAATTATCAATTTTTGTCTGTAAAGACAATTTGCCATTTTTTTCATTTAAAATATACAAAAAAGAAGGAAACGTATATTTTTAAAAGGCATTTTCTTTAAAAAGAAAAAAAAGGATTTCCGACTTCTGACTTGTTCAACCAGGTCGCGAGACAAAATTAAATTACTCATGTACAAGACGCTGAGATTTTCGTCTCACTTTTGCCTAGCTTTTATAGTGGCCGAACGCAGTAGTTATATAATTATACATTTTCTTCAAATTTTGAGTGTATGTTTGCAAAGAATGTACAAAAAAAAACTAAACAACGTCTCAATTATGACAAACACAAAATCTGTCGGGTCCGTTAGGAATTTTATTTTGACTATCACCAATATGTTTAAATTTTATATAACAAGGGTATATTAAAGTAACATTTAGAAAGAGGAAAAAAAAGAAAAAACAAGAAAAAAACAATGGCGAAGCGTTTTAGTGAAGTAATTTTAAAGAGAGGTGATATCAAATTCTATATGCCAAATTAAAGCTGAACCTTAAAATTTAAATTCTGATGCAATGTCAAGAGAATTGTGAACGGAAAAAAGACAAAGTAGTTTTAACTAGTTTCTGAAATGCAAACGCAATTGTGTAGCACATTCTGAAAGCACTAAACTCCAGCTCCTAGACTTGAATCAAATCATTAACTTAACGTTGTCAGTTTTTTAGGGAAAGGCTTGGAAGTAAACATCGTGAAACATAGGTTGACATTAGTTCAGGAGCATTTAAATATCGTGAAACATAGGTTGACATTAGTTCAGGAGCATTTAAATATCGTGAAACATAGGTTGACATTAGTTCAGGAGCATTTAAATATCGTAAAAAATAGGTTGACATTAGTTCAGGAGCATTTAAATATCGTGAAACATAGGTTGACATTAGTTCAGGAGCATTTAAATATCGTGAAACATAGGTTGACATTAGTTCAGGAGCATTTAAATATCGTGAAACATAGGTTGACATTAGTTCAGGAGCATTTAAACATCGTGAAACATAGGTTGACATTAGTTCAGGAGCATTTAAATATCGTGAAGCATAGGTTGACATTGGTGCAGGAGCATTTTGTCCCTTTACCACAACCATCATGAACATAACTCTCTCACTTCTCCATGTTTGTATTACAATGATAAAAGTAAGGAAAGTTTTTATCAGCCATTGCAATCGAACCACGGCTGACAAATTAACACAGTAAAGCTTTCCGACTTTCTATAGATTTTGTAAAGCCAATGTTGCACGTAAGGAAGAAAAAAGAGTTAAAAGTGGCAGTCTTGAAAAGCTGATGTAAATGACTTTAAAAAAGCTAGGAAGATGAGAAGGAAAAAAAAACATTATTGTAGGCCAAGAGGATTAGTATTGTAAGAACAATATGATTGTGCAATGTAGAACATTTCTCGGGTTATCATCGAAACTAGCCCTTTTAGCGAGAAACTCTGTGGAGCTTAGTTCAACATTAAGACTTAAGTCAGCGTGGGCGAAAAATAAGCTCCTTTTGCATAAACCATTATCAAAGACAATAACTAGATATTCCAAATGAACCAACATACCAACTTTCTCTCTCACTTGAGAAGAGTGAATCAGCAGCGACACATTCCACTATAATTTTAATATTTGATGTGACAAAGTTATTCAATCAAATATATCTATCTGGTGGCCCGAAAAGAACGTCCTCAAATTTGTCACCCTATTACTTCATACCTCGTTGAGGAATTTACATGAAAATTTACAAATATTAGGACACATTATTCATTCAATGTGTGTGAAGTTTCAAGTTTCTGGCTTTATTAGTTTAGAAGTTGTTTGATTCTAGATAACACGCACCTCAGATGTAAAAAACCAGTCCTAGATTATTCAGTTTTTCAAATGGATCTGTTGAACCTCCTTCCAGCTGAAAAACAGCTCTAGCTTTTGCGCGATGTTGCGATTGACTTAATTAACTCACTTCCTCAACACCTCCGTTATTTTTGCTTTCATTTCATTTTCAGTGAAGGGAATCGATCGTCCCATGTAGAACTTTTACGCGAGCGAGGTCCTTCGGATTCAAATCTGGAAATTGAGGGGGCAGTTCATCTTTGGCAATGATATGGACTCCTTGATCTGTGAGAAATTGTGGGATTACACGACTTGTGTGCAAAGTAGTACCGTCTTGATGCAGAATAAAGTAATCTTGAGGATAAAGTTTGTGACAAGAGGGAAGGATATTAAGCAGAGATAATTTTGTGTAATTCTGTGAATTTACCTTCGTAATTTTCGTATCAAGGAAAAAAATCTCGGAACTGCCATTCAAGCACACGCCAGCGGAAATCATGAATTTCTGAAAAAAAAAACCAACTATTCGTCTCGTGGTAAAGTCGATGCAGAGGCAGATCCGAGCTTATTTCTTCCGCAGACCGCCACATTTTGTCTATTTTTTGGGCAATTTCTTGAGTGAAGTCTTTTTCATTTGCTAAAAACATCTTCATCGGTAAATCTGTTCAGAAAGGTATAGGTCGAAGGCGTCTTTTTTTCTTTCACACTATCCGTTTTTTTTCTGCTAGCCCGAATTCGTTTGTCAGGCTTTAATTTCAGATCCCTTTTCACAATTATTTGTACAGTGCTTCTTCATTTCTGTAATTTGGATACTATTTTTCTGGCTGATTAATGGGTGCGCAGAGCGTATTGCAAACAGCTTTGGTGCGGAGGTCGGTGTGTGTTTTTCGTGAGTCTTGGTTACATTTTAAAGCATATATGGTTTCCTTATTTATGAACGGATTATGTTGATTTATGGCGTAGCCTTGTTGTAGTAATTGTTTTAGCATATATACCTAAATTGTATAAGAATTGCACTAAGATTGTCAGAGAAGAAGATGTGAAGGAAAAACATTATTGTAGGCCAAGAGGACGAGTATTGTAAGAACAATATGATTGTGCAATGTAGAACATTTTTTTTTGGTTATCATCGAAACTAGCACTTTAAGTGCGAAACTCTGTGGAGCTGAGTAGAACATTAAGATTCAGGTAAACGAAAAATAAGCACCACAAACCAACACGGTTAAATTCCTCAAGATCTAAATGTTGGTAGAAAAGGGTTAGTCCTTTTCTACCAACTTATAACAATCAACTGTTTCAGAAAAACATTTGTTGTTCTTTTACACAAGTTAGACATTCTTTTTAAAAAAAAAACAATTACGAAACAGAAGCTATGTATTAACACTGATTTTGTAAAGCGCTCTCAAATATGCAACTAGAAAATTTATCCATGAAGACCACCACCAAAGCTTAGAATGATAATACAAATGTTCTTTAAATTGATTTGTTTGAATATTATCCTTACAGCAAACAAAATATTTCTTCAAGTGAATAGAAACTTTTACTAACATTTTTGCAAAACAAACTTGGTTTTTTTTGTGTGTGTGTTGCTATGTCTTATCTGACTGTGGTTCTGTTATCATTTTCTTGTTTTAATCTCTAAGAGAAAACCATTAAAAAAAAACTTACATTAATATGTATTGAAAAAGGAATGCTTAAAGGCAGTGCATATTATATATAAAAAAGACTCTATCTCTTTCAATGCAGCCTTACTTTGGACCTTCGCAGATATACTTGCTCAGAAGCTGACAAAACATGTCATTAAATTTATAATCATCTAGGGGATTCATTTCGACGCAGTGTTGGACACCTTCGTAATTGTTCGGCGCAAGGAATGACCAGTTCTCATAAACGACCGGCCTGTTACTGTTCCAAAATCTGAATGTACCTTCCTGGTCGAGGTCGTTGGCGCCAGTGTAAAAACGAGTTGCTTTTACGGCGCGGAGTTTGCCGACCACAAAGTCGAACTCGGCCTGGTCGTCTATCTCCACCAAATACCCGTCAAGTCTAGAGCATTGCGTACCAGCAGCCCAGATGTCAAAATACGCCTCTGTTTTACTGACGTAATATCTGTTCCCTCGGAAAAGGCCGAGCACGTCAAAGTTGCTCAGCAGATAGGTAGTCTTGTAGACCTCTACGAATGAGGACATTTGCGCCTGGATGTCTGCAATGCTATTTATGCGGGTGTTGGCCAGTTCCTCCAGCATGTTCACCTTTTGCTTTAGAAACTGGACGTCAGTGTTGGTGGTGTGAATGTTTCGTTCAAGCTTCGCCGTTGAGTCGGTCATCTCGTGCAATATTGCCTCAGTGCTAGCGTTTAGATGACCTCTGTTGACCATGTCAAGGTTGCACGTGACTGGAACGACGTCAACACTATCATTATCGGGGTTGTCAACGTTGTGGCCCGGAGTCCCCTGTGATAAGTTCGCCACCATGTCTTGGTTCTCTCCTGTGGTATTTCGCTCAACACCCACCGTGTCTACTGTAAGTTCCTTAGAGAAAAGTTCAGCATTGGCAGAGATGAGCACTTCAAGTCCATCTGTGCTCACGCCTTTAACCTCACACATATACCTCTTGACCTCAACAACCAGGGGTGACGTCCAGGAGAACAGGAGCTGTGATATGCTGTCGTTTCCTGTTCCGATGTTCCCAGACGCATTGTGCTGTTCAGAGCTGTCAAACTGAGGAGGGATGAAAAAAAAAACTATGCCGTGCTATAATTAAAGAAGAAGAAAAAACATCTGAGAGTTTCAACGACCTTTCTATACAGTTGGTTTTTTTTTTCTTTTTCTTCTTTTCTGCCAAAGGTTCACTTCAAATATCGAAGTAGGCTCTTGCAGCCTAAAGTCAACAGATAAGACGTTGACATATTCATTTTTCAAAACTACACGCCACTACAACATTCTTATCCTTTCAGATAAAACAAATAAAGTAAAAAAAAACTGGCGCAGTCATATTAAGAAATCTTACTGTAGAGGCTTATATTTTTACAATCTTTCGTTACTTGTTCAGGTGAAAACGAACTATTTCATAGTGTTTATTTATATTATGATAACGGACGAAATTCAAAGATAATTGGCGCTGGGGAAAATTGAAAGCGTGCTGCCTTATTGTGATGTAAGAAGCGCTTCCGTACACCACACCCAGTCACATTATCTTGACACCGGGGCGACCAGACTTAACACTAAATCCATAATGCCAGACACTAGGCGGATCAGCTGCTAATACCAGTTTTAAACTCCTTGCTATGACTCGGCCGGGGATCGAACCACGCACCTCCCGATCTCTTAGCGAGTGCCTTACCGCTAGGCCACAGAGCCGGTTGTGTGCGTCGCTTAAAAAGTTGGGTAGGATGCGGTCAGTTTTGCTTGCGACAGCGGAAAAGAGCGTTGTTTATATTCGCAACTGCCTTAACAGCATACCAACGTGGGGTTAAAAGGTTCACAGCCGTTTTCTGTATTAGGAATGAGATTTTAGCAAGAGTAGCGGAGCTTATCCGATGTCAACCCGAGTGAGATTTAACCATTAGGCTAGCACATGCCTTTTTTACGTTCTAGCGTATTCTCTCGGAAACATTTTGAAGACAATACTATATGTATATAAAATGGGATTACCTGCTTATTTTTGGATACAAACTTTTAAAATTAATGCGATAGATTTTTTAAAATAAACTTTTGTTAAGTTCTATAGTTTATTTTGTTGTTGTTTTTTTTTTTGTTGTTTTTTTTTTTTAGTTCTAGATCGGCAATCCTTTATAAAAGTAAGAAACTTACCAAAATAAGATCCTAAATAATATAGGTCTAGATTACAATAGCCACTATTGTATTATAGGGCGTTGTCTTCCAGCAAAGGGACGCTACTGTTGTTTACCTCTAATCTCACTCACACGGGCCAGTTTCTAACCTGATAGCAATCTCCCGTCCGTTTTTCTAAGTGACTGCCTTGTGTTCATAACTTTAAGTATTAGATGAAGATCAAATTGACATTGCGCTGATGTGTTTATAATACGGAGTTTAAGCAGCAACGCGTGAGTATGACAGGAACGTCTGTGGGTCTATTTTTAGAAACTGGTTTCATCATTTTTGGAGTTTTCTTGACCTACTTTTCGATTTTCACGTACGCGTAGTGAGACACGGTGCGTGTGTTTAGGTCTCTAATGACGTGGTGACAGCGTGGACTTTCCCCAGTCCACCCACCTGACAGATGGGTACCCACCTACAGGCAATTCTTGTTTTTGTGACATGCGCCTGTAACGCCCTGCATATGGCTTAAAAGTGGCCTGCAAATGTACTGGTCTGCTGAGGCATTAGTGGCGCTGCTCTGTGGCGACACAGTCTCGCTGAGTAAGGAAGCCAAATTTTCCGAAAGGATTCACATAAAGTATAAAATAAAAATAAAATAAACATTAGAAAAAAATTTTTAAAAATGTTTTAAGCTGCATTTTTTAGGATCAACAAAATCACAAAACTCTACAAAATAGTTAAAACGTGTAAAAACTATACAACGCAAACATGGAAGGAAATGAAACTGTGACGAAAGTTCGTGTCTCTGTCGTTTGTGACGGTGAACAAAGGCTTTCTCAGAAATTGGGGAAACCTTGTCTTAGAAGATGAGTTGGTGTAAATGGCAAAAAGTATTATAGCATCAATGATAATTTAGCAACACAACAAAAAAAAGAAGGTCATGCTCAAAATCAGCTCATTATGACGTAGAACCAAGTTATTTTTTCTGGACTTTACAAACGTCTGGTTTGGAATTGAGATAATTTTTTTTATTTCAACTCATCAGTTTTGTTTTGTTTTTTAAGATGTTATCAAGACTGTGACCCACTGTCACCTTGAAAAGTAATACAAGACTTTAATAAAAAAGGACATATTATTTTTTAGGGGTATCTCTCAATACCCACAATATCCATAAACGACAGAATCGCCCACGTTTTGTCACAAATCAAGACAGACCAGTAGTATCGAATCAACAACTAACAAGGTCACCATAGCGCGATACTGAGCTTAAATGTTTTTGGCCCCGTGGTGATATTGGACAGTCCCACATATGATGGACTGGGAATCATGGGGAAGTGCTCCCTCGCGACTCTATGGAGCGGGCGGGTTTAGCAATGTTCTACTAACTTTACTCACAGCATGCCTGTCTTTGAAAACGTAAAGCAAGTCAAAGCAGCCTAGCCTCAGACATGCCATAACCGTAGATGTTATTAATCTGTCAATGTTTGCATCCTGCAACATGAACTGGCAAAAGAGTCAAATCATCTAATCAACCGGGTCACAAAAAGAATAGAAAGCACAAGGGGGTAAAAAGACAGACCAGTAGAGGTTCGGGTTTTCCCAGTTCAAGAGCCGCCACACGCATAAACTCGTCGGTGTCGGTGTCTCCTTGAGATGCGTACACGGTGAGAGACGTGACGTTTTCGATGGAGCTCAAGTCAACATCCACGATACAGCTAACACTGTGAGCATCGTAAGAATCACAACACCTTGGATCCGGAATCACGGTCATGTATACATCTGGATCAGACAGTAAGGTTGTAAGGAAGAATTATTAAGTCCATATTCGGCTAAAGTATAGAGAAGGTTAGGTTAGGTTGCTTGAGTTTTAACGTCTTTTTTTTAAACTACAAGGTTATATCAGAGACGGCGTTTGGGACAATTGAAAACGTGCTGCCACACTGTGATGAAAGGAGCGCTTGCATACACCACATCCATTCACATTATTCTGACACCGTGCCGACCAGACCTAGCACTAAATTCATAATGCCAGACACTAGGCGAATCAGCTGCTAATACCAATTTTAAAGTCCTTGGTTTGACTCGGCCGGGGATCGAACCACGCACCTCCCGATCTCTGAGCCAGTGTCTTAGCGCTAGGCCTCAAGGCCGGTAAAGTATAGAGAAAGAGACACAAAGCTATAGAGACATAGATGGCCGAGACAACATAGCTCGCGAGATACAATGAGGTCGTAAGGAATAAGTATAAGATTAAGTTAAAGCAAAAAAAAAACCGATCACAAACTAAGATCTAACAACAGACGAGACGAAAGACAGAAAGACCGAACAAGACAGAACAAGGTAGAAGATGAACAGAGTAGTATTCGATAGTTTGTGATCTTCTTTCTTAACTAAAGAACAGAGTGCTCTTCGAACACATGCACGCACACACACACGCACGCACAAAAAGAACAAGTTTCCAAGCTGCAGGGGTACTTTTGATCTTGATTAACTTTAAAATCAATTCAAATTAAAGTTCACTGGCGCCTACGAAGGTTTTTCAGAGTAGATAGTGTGAGAGCTTTCCTCATTGCCAGGGTATCGAAGCTACTATAAGTCGAAGGTTCGGGTCATTGCTAAAGGCGGACATTACAGACTTTAAGCAGCAACGCGTGAGTATGACGGGAACGTCTGTGGGTCTATTTTTAGAAACTGGTTTCATTATTTTTACAGTTTCCTCGATCTGCTTTCCCGATTTTCACATACGCGTAGTGAGATACGGTGCGTGTGCTTAAGGTCTCTATTGCGGGCATTTCCGCTTAACGCCTACTTCTCTCCACTGCTATTTTAACGTCCTTAAAATCTTTCAATCAAGGAATGGTGTAAGTTGGATACGTGTCTATTATGCAGGGGGAGGTGGGAAGGATGAGGGGCATTTCAAACATGTAGATAACCTATCACGATGATTTCACACGTAATTCTATAGGGAATGAGATTTCAATTAGAGTACCAGAACTTTCCTGGTGTCTCTCTGCTGTCTTATGAATACAATCTTTTAAAATTTATGGGACAGATGTATTTTGAAGATAAACTTTTTAGAGCTCTTTAGTTTTTAAGTTCTAGATGTCAAATTGTTTATAAAAGTAAGAAACTTACCAATATAAAACCCTGCAATCTAGGTCTAGAGTACAATAACCACTATAGTATTTTGGG
>BMAT01013837.1:4913-21886 GCA_019649035.1 Elysia marginata | reverse complement strand
TCTTAAGTCGTAAAGCCTAGTTTTGAGATGGAGATTCTTAAGTCGTAAAGCCTAGTTTTGAGATGGAGAGTCTTAAGTCGTAAAGCCTAGTTTTGAGATGGAGAGTCTTAAGTCGCAAAGCCTAGTTTTGAGATAATGGATTTAGTGGGTATTCAGAATAACGTGTTCAATATTTGTTTTGTTTTAGACATTGACGCTAAAACTATTTCTAAATATTTTTCACACCTGATTCAGGTTGAAATTTAATGTTTTATGTATTTGATTTTAAGTTGTTTAGTTGTTAACGACTTTACACCTTTGGAAGTTGTTTAATCTGAAAACGCTATTTTCTCATTTTTTCTTAAAGTTTTACAAATCCCAACCCTGCCGTTTTCAAACGGCTATAACTCCATACAGAGGCATGATAGAGTTTCTTTTGTTTGTTTTATTTGATAAAAAAATAGAGAAAGATCGCTTTTGTGTGACACCAATATTATAATACTCTTCAATTTCGTCTTAGAAAATCTTTTTGCCTGGTTGCAAGATTCACAACTAGTGGGGATCCCAAACTCATTAAGATTGCAAGCTCGATAATGCGTCCGAACTTAGGCCACCATACTCAACACCTCCAATCTAAACAAGAATAGCAAGAGCTTTCTGTGCCATTTTCCAATAAATTTCGGATCAGAGTTTTTTTTTCTTGATCTTCTTTTTGTGATGCCGTGATGGCATTAAGTATTATGTACACAATTAGTTACGGGTTCTGATATCATGTTTAGAAATTCTTCGGCCGATCGCAATTTTCCACTTTTTTGGGAACCACATGTGTGTGGCTGGGGAAAATTTTCATTCAAACAAGACTAAAATATTGATTAGATTTTGCTTCATAGTGCAAACCAATGGCTAGAAAATTCCGCTAGCGCTCATTGGTGGGTATTGTGAAATCACTTCCGGAAAAAGTTGGTTTTTATATATAATCATTCTATACCTTCACAAACACTTCCCTGATATTGCACAGAATGAAACATGTGTAGGCTTTCGCCAGCGACAGGATGTCATGTAATGCACAAAAAGCAAAAAAAAAAAAAAAAAAAAAAAAAAAAAAAAAAAAAAAAAAAAAAAAACCACCAAAACAACAACAAAAAAAAAAACCAACAAAAAATGGGTTTATTAAAACATGTGCGATTTGAACTAAGTTCATTTCCGTACTACTTTTCCTACTTGGGTGTTTGTATTCTCTGATTGAAGATATAAATTTTCCTTAGCTTTAACACAACAGGTTTTCATCTGACAAAGATTTGACTCACTATTTAATGTATTCTAACATATTTAGGTGCAATGGTATGTTCATCAAACGATGCGAGGCAAGCATAATACATCAGAGACAAGCCGCCATTGTTAATTTTGAGTCTGAACGCTTCCAACGAAAAAAATTATCTAACAGTCTGACCGACTTAATGTCTTACTATTTCTATGAAAAGAATTGTTTATATTGATTTGACACAAAACATTTCAGTATACTAAAAACTAGACTTCTTAAGTTCGTTGAGCCACATAAAGGGCGTTAAGTAGACAAATATTATTATACGTCTCAACATGTTGGTATCTGAATTTTTCTTACTGCCTTACAATAATATTAAGAGATCAATGAGTGACATATTAATTCCCAAATATTTTTTAATGGACCTGAAATTAGCCTTCACCTTCAAGAAAGGAAGAAAATATAACAACATGCGGAGCCTAGAGGCACTAAGGCTGAAACGCAAGAAAATAGGACACGATGATTCAAGATATAACATAGATTCTATAGAATTAAAAAAAGACTTAGTCAGTCCTGTTTTCTATTATCATTTCAAACTGAGCCTTAGCTATTTTGAGACCCTTCTCTGTGTTTGTGGGTCATCAACTACCCCCCCCCCCCTTGTATCTTCACTACTGTTGTTGTGTTCACGGTATGGGTCATCATGGGTAGATTTTTTGGTAGGCCTAGAGGATAAAACATGGCGAGACAAGATGGGGATCATGACAAAAAAAATTAAAAAAGAGAAAGAAAGAAGAGAGAGATTGGCAGAGAGCAAGAGAGTGAGAAAGAGAGATAGAGTGAGAGAGAATGAATGTGAAGAGAGAGAAAGAAAGAGAGAGAGACAGAGAGATAAAGATAGTGAAAAAGCAACATAGAGAGAGAGATAGGGAGAGAAAAAGAAAGAGAGAGAAAGAGAAAGGGAGAAACACAGAGAGAAAAAGAGACATTGAGAGGAAGAAAGTGGGAAAGAAAGAGAGAGAACCTTTTAGAAAGAAAGAGAAAGACAGAGAGAGAGAGAGAGAGAGAGAGAATAAGAATAAGAATAAGAATAAGAATAAGAATAAGAATAGCTTTATTCAGAAATGAAAGAAAAAACATAGGCATGCAGACAGCACAACGGATAAATAGATATAAGCGGAAAATTTGCGAAATGGGCAGTTTGACTGATATATAGATAGCTAGACAGATAAATGCACTGTAGGATAAGACGTCACATGGTAATTTTAAGGAAGGCACGTAGGATTAAAACGAGTTAAAGTAAACATAAATACAAATACAAAAATAAATTGATTGAAGTTAAAAGATGAAGAGAGATTTGAATATAAAAAATGGAACTATAATAACTAAGAGGCTTTGACAGGAGAGCTAGAGAAAGATAGAGAGAAAGAGGGAGAGAGAGGGAGAGAGAGAGAGAGAGAGAGAGACTGACAGATAGACAGACAAAGATGGATACTACAGAATAGAGAATATAAAAACCCAAGAAGAGATGAAGAGGACATAAACCACAGATCTAGCTGTAACTGGCCTATGAAGCAATGACTGCGGCATCAGACTAGACTGTAGCCTACAGTGGACACGGCTCACTGTGTGTCCGGTCAGGTGATAGATGGACAATACTGACCACACCTGGCATGGCTAGGGCTGGCGAGGTGATTGGGGGCTCGCATCGCTGGGTGCTAGGTGCTGAGTGCGAGCTCAGAAAACGGGGGAATGTTATCTTTATCTTTATCTTCATACTGACCTGCTTCTATTGATAGGATCTGCCAGTTAGAACAACTTCGATACGGTTTTCTTCCTCCTCCTCCTCCTCCTCATCATCATCATCATCCTCTTCATCATCCTCTTCATCATCCCCATCATCATCCTCATCATCATCATCATCATCATCATCATCATCATCATCATCATCATCATCATCATCATCATCACTACCACCACCACCATCAGATTCATCATTATCATCATCATCATCATCATCATCATCATCATCATCATCATCATCATCATCATCATCATCATCATCATCATCATCACCATCCCACCATCAACAACAACAGGAGCATTATAGTTTTCATCATGAATGTCACGTCCTCATGACTATCATCTTTTTATCATTAAATCTCAATTGCTTCCATCTTCATTTTCACCAGTTGATGTTCTACATAAAATAAAACACAAGTGGTTCCATATTGTTTTCTTTGAAAACCGCTAGTGTAGCAAAGCTCTGCTTGTTTTTTCGTTAAGCGTATTAGTTTTATTTTTAGAAGCTCTCGTGCATATTTTTCACTTTTACGTCCATTATCTAAAGCTATAAATCGCTAGAATATGAGAGCATTGGTCCTATCCATTGACCAATACTTAGAGCCTAATACTGTAGCAAGAAACTAAGGTCTTAACAGCCTTTTCCAAGTTGTTTAATTTGACAGACTCACTCCAACCTCCGACTGAGTGCTTGAATTGATGAGCCTACTCTAATGTCGACACGTCTTTTCTTGTTTTATGTATTCAGTATGTATTGCCTTGATGATCACAGAGGCACAACGGGATATTAGTAACACACGCCACATATTCATTCAGGAAAAACCCATCGGAAGACGCACGTAGTAACTTAGAGATACATTGTATGGGTATCTTAGGTGAACTTCTACGTGCATTATCAGTATTGCCATTGTTGCCTAATTTGAGCTACATTTTGTTATAAACCAACTGACTGAGTTTTATGACAAAGTTTAAAACGAAAAGATTGGATATTGTCTTTTAATGACCCAGCCAGTTCAAAATGGTTCACAAAATTTAAACGCCATTTTGTGCGTTTGTAATATATCTACCGTGCCGCTTTGAAAAGGACATTTTTCGACTACTATATGAGACATCAAGGTTAAAGGAACGTCAAGTCATTCAGCATTATAATTATGTTCGTCTATCGGAAAATCTGAATGCAGTAATTTAGACGATTGGAACACTTCGGTTTTTATCCGAGTAAAACAAAGTAGTCAGAACATACCCATAACACAGGGGAAACGACAGAAGGATTGTTTCTTGTACCTAACAGTTTTTCTAACTGTGGTTTTAAAAAAAAACCCAACTAAGATAACTTGTTTTGACCTGTGGTAGAAACTTTCTTGTAGCGTTTTGAGAACTATGATTGTTATAGTCCTTTATGATCATATCTTGGATGTGCTAAACAGGTGTCAAGCTACAATTTTCGTTTGGGCACTGATTCAATAAATCTGCTTGCTCTTCTCATTCGGACTTTGTTCTTATTAAGAGACTGATTCAAGTGTTGACTGATTAACCGGCTTCAGGCGGTATGCTAGAGTGATTCGCTCTCACTGATGCTCCTTTGTCAATACAGAAGGTTATCTGGTTCGTAAGGGCCTGTTTAGGTCTGCATGGATTATTTCGTGGAGTAGGCATTATTTCAAAACGCTCCTTACTTTACTTTATAATTGCTTAAAGCTAAGTTGTGGCGACATTGTGTAACTAGCTATGTTTCTCTCAGTGGGTGCCGAAGCTATTATAAGCTTCGAAGGTTAGAACAAAGACTAAAGCAAGATATTTCGGACATTTTCATGATGTTAGACACCTCTGTCTCTCTCTCAGTTTTTATTTTTGGATATTTTTCATTGGTTGACTAAAATCTGAAACAAAGCAGCCAACTTGCATGAAATCACTTAAATTAAAATGAAATTGGAAATGAACAAAATTAACACGAACTGCTACAGCAACAACTTAGATCATCAACGACAAATTTTTTTGCTTTTGTTTTTTCTCATCCTCTCGCCAGAGTTTCGTAACAAGAAATAAAGAAGGAAAGGACGGAATACGCGGCAACCATGGACAAATTAACACTTTCTATAGCGCTTTTATCAGGTAACATAGTTTGTTTCTATCTTAGTTGGCTGTTATTTCTCGTAATTTGTTAAAATAAAAATCATCTAACACAAAATTTGTATAGATCTCCCACAAAAATAAGTCTTACGTACGATGCTGGCTGGTGCATTTTCCAGTATTTAATATAGTATTTTCGCATATTTTTTTTTTGCATAAGTTGAAAGTTAAAGATGATTTTTTTTTATCATACCCTCTATGAGATCTTAAAAAATGTTTAAAAATAAGTATTAAAGGTTGATAGAACAGGGTAGTGTTTTTCAATTTATACAATATGAAAACTTAAAGTCCAATTTTCTCCATATTTTTACAAATTGATCATTAAATTCCTTGTCTTTCAAGTGCATTAACTCAGGATCTAATTAGCATATTAAAAAATAGCTTGTCCACCCTCTGAATAGGTTTTTAGAGGCCGTTTCAATGATTTTCATGTAGACTCAATATGTGGGACTCCTACACATTACATTGAAAGAAAAAAAATCAGTAGGGCTGGGTTAATTGTTTGTTGGGGAAGTGCATTAGGCTGGGCAATTAAGGCCTAACCGTTTAGTCTTAAACTGTAACAGCACGGTTTTAACTTCGGAGAAAATCCAATTTAAGAAAGTGCGTTTGCTAGGTAAAAATATTAGGGATAAGACTTTAACATGAAAGTAAAACTATAAACACCAAAATTAAAATGCACAAAATCTAACTATTCAGAGTACTAAAGTGGTGCGAAAAAAGGCCCTGAAAAATGTTGGTAAGATGTGTCTCATAAGTCATGGGTCTTAGTTCAGAGGTAAAATTTCTATATTTACATACGCTGACGTCTTCAAATATAAGAGTCACATATAAGAGTAACTGTAAGTTTTTTAATGAGGAGGTTTTAATTTAGGGGTTCCATGGTGTAGGACAAAAAAAAAGGCCAAAACGTCACAATAATGGATATTTTAGGTAAGTACCACAATTATGCTTAAAAATGTTTTTCCTTTTTTTTGTCTCCCTTTAGCCTTCATTCTAACAAGATCAGGGGGTGAGTATGAACTTTGTTTTCAACACATCACAGATCTAACTAATATATTACTAAGGAAATTTTTGCCTCATCAACTTCTGTCTATAAGGGTTTCCTCTATTCCCTTCTCTGCCTTTGTATATTTTTTCTCTCCTAGGCTGTACATCACAAATTTCGCTACTTTTCTCGATTTTTTTTTCTTGCTTGCTCTAATATGTCTCAGTTTCTTTTTGTATCGATGAAAACAGGATTTTTTTTAGTTTGACAATAGGCAGTATCAATCCTCGATATTTGCACTGATCTTAATTCGATGCTACTGCATGCTTTGTATGCCTTTTTTTTCTCTGTCTCTATCCCTTCTGTCTTTTGCCGTTGCTCCATAAAAAGTAACAAGGAAATAATAAATCTCATTAGCGCTGACGTGTCTCAACATTTGTCTGTCCATAAGCTCCGCCTCTCGCTTCCTTTCTCTCAGTTTATGTCTTTCAATTTTTAAACACATATGGCAATTATGCTCTCTTTATGATTTGTTTAGTTGCTTATCCATTCAACATTACCTCTTCTTTGTCTCCTTTATCCCCCACCCCCTCTCTCTCTCCCTCTTTCTCTCCCACGCTTAAACCTAACGCCACCATTCTCAAAAGATTACGCTCTCAAAGACAAAGACCAGACAAAGATAAATGGCCTTACATTGCAATCCTCACACAAAAACGCTTTCCTCTATGTCCTTCATTATTTCTGCTTTTCCTTTCTCCCACATGCAATAATCCCAACAGCTACCCCTGTAATCTTATATTATGTATACGGACTTGACGTACATCCGCACCTAGCTAAGGATTTGCTAAAGGCGAAAGGTCGCAAACAACTAGATAATTGTACGAAAATAAATATATACCTAAGCACCAAGACTGTGTAAAACTATGTCTTTTGGATGCAAACGAATTTCTTCTTCTCCTTCTTCTTCTTCTTCTTCGTCTTCTTCTTCTTCTTCTTTTCTTCTTCCTCCTCTTCTTCCTCCTTCTCCTCCTCCTCTTCTTCTTCTTCTCGTCCACCCCCTCCTCTTACTATTATGTTAATTAATAGTACGACAATAACTACTACTACCTCTACTACTACTACTACTACTACTACTACTACTACTACTACTACTACTACTACAACTACTTCAGTTGCTTAACCTTTATCGTTTATCCAATGTTTGTAAACAAAATTGTTGATTTTCCAAGCTTTTTGAAATAGTTGATGAGAGTATGCATTTTTTAGCGAATTTCTTTTTTTTTTTTTTGGATAAATTACCGGTTCTTTTTATTAGAACTACTTAAACTCCCTAAATGCTTTTAAGACCCTTTTAAAAAACTACCCCTCACACTATATAATTCAT
Source organism: Elysia marginata (assembly GCA_019649035.1). Taxonomy (NCBI): domain Eukaryota; kingdom Metazoa; phylum Mollusca; class Gastropoda; family Plakobranchidae; genus Elysia; species Elysia marginata. The sequence goes on along the minus strand of BMAT01013837.1, from coordinate 14,341 downwards.
GTGTTGTTAATAAAATTGCCGATTTTCCATGCTTTTTAAGACGGTTGATGACAATACTATGTATTTCTTGTGCCAACATCATCTTTTTTGTGGGCAAACTACCGTTTCTTTTACCTAGAAGTAATTAAACTCCTAAAAATCTTTGAAGACAACTTTTAAAGTTACCCTTAGTCCGATATCATTCGTGTATTAAGAAACGTGTTGGTTTTCCAAGCTTTTTGAAGATTTTTTATGACAACAATTACATGTTTCTTGTGCGAAATTCATTTTTATTGACAAATTATAGTTTCTTTTCACTAGAGCTACTAAAACTCCCAAAGTGCTACGAAGACTTTTAAAAAAAGTTACCCCTCACCCTTTATACCTGATGTGTTTCAAAAAGCTGCAAAATAGGATCTTCTCTTTAACTTTATGTTTTGCTAACATTTTTTAACCATACAATTAAATACAATGGCTATGACATATTCTTTGCTTGTGTAAGCATAATTTCTCACCGAGGGGTCACTGGATTGTATATAGGCAGTCTTGGATAAATAAAAAAATCTTCATTATTTTGTGCCAATCCAAATAGTAACGTTCTCGACGTCTTTCATTCCTTTCATGCGATGTGTCTTCACCTCATTGTTTAGTACGACAGAAAGAAGCTATTGCATAATACATGGGCTGCATTCGTTTTTATCTTTCGTCATTGTGTTACATACGTCGTGTCAACAAGTCAACCTGCTATCTTCTTAGTTGACTTTGGTCTTTTCTTTGCCTCTGGCTTCCTGCCTGTGTCTATAATTTATTATGTGTCTGTCTCGGTCTCTGAATATCTGGACTTCTGTTTGTCGACCTATCTGCCTGACTGCATATTTCTAGCGTTCTTAAACCTTTTCGGTCCCCGTTTACTTTTTTGTTTTGTTTTTCATTCTTCTTCTTTTTTCTTTTGTTATCTCATTCCTTGCCACAACCTTCTTGACTTCTTACCCTCTCTTTCTCTCTCTCTCTCTCTCTCTCTCTCTCTCTCTCTCTCTCTCCCCTTTTTCTCTTTCCCTCTCTTTTTCTCTTTGTCCGTGTGTTTGTTTCTCTTTCTGTCTCTCAGCATACTCCCTTTTTCTGCCATCGCACTACATAAGCATATCTATAGCTTTTCTGTTCATACTTCAAGTCTCCGCTGGTTTTCTTCTTTTTCAACAAATGTCTTTGCTTGGTTCTCTGCCTGTGTCTCTATCTGCCTGTCTATGTGTCTGTGTGTCTCCTTTCCTAGCCCACCCCCCCGGCCACAAATGTATTAAATATGTTACGAAAAACAGTCACCTGTTTGTTACAATCATAATTGATAAATAATTATTTTTCTGTAAGACAACGTGTTTTTCACCTTCCTTTCTTCATCTCCCATCTATCTTTCTAGTTCTGAAACTTACTTGTTGTAGAAATGATGTCCTTAATTCCTCCGTTTTGATGTTTTGGAGTCCTAATTTTCTTCCTTCCTTCTGTTCCTCCTATCATAATTTTCATTTTCATCTTAATTCATAAATATAAAAATTTAATCAGTTTATTTTAGAGAGACAGGCCATATATACATCAACAAAAAAAACAAACAAACTACAAACGAAAAGGAACAAATTAAATCCTGTCGTATTCCAGACTACAGAACATTGAGGGGTTAATTTAAAAGAGAAAATGTAATAATAAATAGTATGCTATTGTAACTAAATAGGCCGTGAGAGAAAAGGCAGAGTTATTGTGGCTGACGTCTCCTTGTAGCCTTTTTTTAGGTGAATCAGACAAACTATAGAAATGTGCTGGGTTGGGAAAGGAACTGATAAAGGAGAAGATAAGTCATATTATTTGAAACCGAAATGAATGTACAATAAATAGGTATGAATATACCGCTCTCTCTTTGTCATTTCTCTCTCTCCTTTTCTCTCTCTCTCTATCTATCTCATTCTCTATTTATCTATCAATCTCTCTCACCCTCTCTTTCTTTCTTTCTTTCTCTCTCTTCTCTTACCTATATCTCGTTCTTATTCCACCCCCACTGTCTTCGTAAATAAACTATTTAAGCGTTCTTTTTTTTTTCTTCAAAACTATCTCATGCTCTCTGTATCTCCTTTTGTTCTCCCCACTCTCCCCCCCCCTCCCCCCACTATCGCCCCGTTTTCTTGCCAAGTTAATATGCCTACTTTTCCTCCTTTTATAAAATTTTATTCCTTTCTCTCGTTCTTTTATCTCGCTCTATCTGATTCATTTCTTCCTACTCCCCCTCCCCCTCCCCCAACCACCAACAGCTTCTCCTCCACAAAAATTCCAGGCTGAACGTTTTCTGGACATGCTGGCAAAAACTTTCGGTAAGTCAGTCTAGTATGCTTTCTGTTTGTCTGAAACTTCGTACACTGGTTGATCAATTAGCGTTGGAGGCAATGTGATCATTGAGTGGTGGCCCAGGAAAATCATCATGAAGTCGCAAGTGGCTGATGTTGAGCTAAAAGTATCAAAGGTCAAAGAAAACAGTTTTGTTCTTACGTAAAATAAGTTTTAATTGCCTTTTTGTGTACGAAGGTTTTAACTCTAATGATTTGACAACATATAGCAAACAACTTTTTTGTTTTAACTTTTTGAACGCCTACTCTACTACAAAAATTCACTCACACTCAATTTATACTTACTAGCTAAATATCAATTGTTATGCCAGAGTTATATTTCATTGCTGTTCCTCTGTAAGTTGAGAAGATATTCTGTTTGGTAATGGCTTGGCGGATAACTCGCGCTACTAGTTCAGAGAATACCTGCTACATTGACTCAGTCGGTACCGGCTCTGTGACCTAGCGGTAAGACACTCGCTCAGAGATCGGGAGGTGCGTGGTTCGATCCCCCGCCGAGTCAAACCAAAGACTTTAGAAATGGTATTAGCAGCTGATCCGCCTAGTGTCTGACATTATGGATTTAGTGTTAACTCTGGTCGGCCCGGTTTCAGGATAATGTGACTGGGTGTAGTGTATGCAAGTGCTCCTTACATCACAGTGTGGCCACACGCTTTCAATTGTCCCTAGCGCCGTCTCTTATATTACCTTGTAGTTGAAAAGAGACGTTAAAATTCAAACAACCAACGACTCTGTCGGTAGTGTGGTTGCTTAAACCATCGAGTCTACAGTCGATCCTGATTGATACCCCTTTGCTTTATAATCTAAAGATAGAAACAAGTTTTGGTACCAATAACATTATTTCTACACGTATGCTTTGCTTTATGCACGGTTGTATTAGACTTACTGTATTTTTGTTTTGTTTTGACCCCTCTAGTTGTATACGGCTTACGTCCTACCTATTTACTGTTTTAAGTAACTAGACTTTGTCAAAGCCTGAAAAAATCTAACACCACACTTCGATTTTTCGTATAATCAACACACCAGATCCAAACGTGGCCTATACAGACCTCCTAGCCGCGCTTCATCGGAGAATGAACTTGGGTAAGTCTTACATTATTTTCTCCTTCTCTCTTTCTAATCTTTCCAAAGTTGCGGAAGACCATAGATATTCTAAACACGTCTTAAAGTAAACGAGAAAGTAAAATAAAAAAAAAAACGTTCATATTAAAAGACTTTTTAGAAACAGCCATCTCTATTACATGTCACGCCAAAGTAATGTTTTGCATGGCTGTTAATTAGTTTTTAAATTTCGCAAGCGAGAAGAATCCTTATAATTTATTTTTGTGTGTGTTTGTCTCTCTCTGTCTCTCTCTATCTATCCCTCCCCCTTTCTCTCTCACTTTCTCTCCCTCTCTCTACCTGTCTATCTCTCTTTCTATCTATTACACTCGTTCGCTATGTTTTTTTTATATCCTTCTCTTAAAGAATAATACCCTATATCTGATCATTTTACAATGTGTAACTATGTCTGGGAATAAACCATCGCATAAAGCGCAGACCACCATCAGCTTACCCGATATGCTCTGTAAAGCTGATCGCTGCTTCTGTTAAACTGCGTGAGAACATTTCCGTCACAACCAGAGTAAACAAGTCGGATATCGCAATATCTATGTGACTACGCGTTCATGGTATGGACAATGCATTTTTTTTTATCTCTAGAAGAAATTGAACAGACAGTAAATGATTCTGCTCAGTTCCTCAAGAAACTTTAGCGTAGCTAATCAAATAAACCATTATGTTCTCCGTCGCCCACTCCCCTCCCTCTTCCCATTTATAATTTCTCTATGCAGACCCGCCTGTCATTAACAACGCTAATAACGATTCTGCTCTCCGTCCCCCGCCCCTATACCTCTTCTCCCCTCTGCTATTTCTCTATCCAGACCCGCCTGTCCTGAACACCGCCAATAACACAGCCCCGGATGCTGTACCGGAAGCAGCTGGTGGCAGTCCTGGCGCCCTTGAAGCAGGTCAGAGGTCACAAGTATTTGGTGATATCATGCCTATATTTAGCCAAACCATTAGAGAAGATGTAATAGTCTTGTGTAAATTGTTTGAAAAACCTTAGATTTCATTATGGCTAATTACGTCTGTCTGCACTTCACTATTTTGCTTTCGCTCTCAGACTTCGCCCCCCGTCCCCCAAATTTTTCTTTTTATTTGTCACAATTTCTCTCTCGCTTCTTTGTTCTCTACCTCTCAATATTTCCGTCAATGTGTTCCTACCCGTTCTCTTCCCACTATCTATATCTTTTTTTTTTATTTCATTCCCATATTGTACGTGCAAATACTGGTCTAGTCGCTCTTCATTTTTACGCGCGTTTGACCTTTTCACAATTGTTTTCTTAATGCCTCTATCAATGTTTTGCGTGCAATTTACCATTCGAATGTTTACTCATGATTATACATTAATTCAATTCAATTCAAGTTAATTCACTCAGTACAAAGTTACATTATTACATGTATTGAAAATAAGCAATGCTCAGTCAGGCTGGCAAATTCAAACATTATGAATATTATAGTAAAGTAAACTATTATAGGTTACCGTTACATGTAATAAAGAAATAAAATGTTTGTCTCTCTCTCTTTCTCTCTCTCTCTCATGTGCCTCCGACTATAGCCCCACGGCATGCATTTTGCTAGCTTATCATATGAGAAACACGATGTTGTTAGCCTCTTATTAAATTGTTATTTATCTTAACCAGGGGTTTGATCGATGCGTTTAAAATCTATTTCGCCATGTTATATTTTATTTTTAGTGTACATTATCTTAACCTTATCTATTTCGCTATGGTATATTTTATTTCTTTTACTGTACATTATCTTAACCTTATCTATTTTGCTATGTTATATTTTATTTCTTTTACTGTACATTATCTTAACCTTATCTATTTCGCTATGGTATATTTTATTTTTACTGTACATTATCTTAACCTTATCTATTTTGCTATGGTATATTTTATTTCTTTTACTGTACATTATATCTTAACCTTATCTATTTTGCTATGGTATATTTTATTTTTTTACTGTACATCACACTATCTTCACGTTATCTCTGACCATATAAGGCGTGAACTGCCCCGACGCGGCGCCTATACCAGGCACGGTGGTGACCTACACCTCTGACCCTCATGTCAGGGGGTCAAGGGCATTCTATCAGGTCAGTTCCCATAGACTGAGAGAAAATATACATACAAAGATAGATGTATAACTACGTAGGTATGTAGGTAGGTAGATAAAGAGACAGACAAAGAGATAGAGAGGTAGAGTTGGAGATATAAAAAAAAAACATCAATAGAAAGAAAAAGAGAAATGGTGGAAAAAAAAGAGAGAGAGAGAAATAGTGAAAAATAGAAAAAAAGCCAGAAACTGGGAACAGGAGAAAGAAAAAGACATGTTGTGAAAAAAGAGACAAAGAAAAATTAAGAATCATAGGAATAGAAAGAGAGCTAGACAGCTGATATATTGAGCAGGATATTCAAACAAACTATCCAAAAAACTTGGAAATAAAAAATTTCAGAGGAAAAAGAAATCTGTGCGTCTGTTTGTTTCATGCAAGATACAGGATCATACTTTTATACAATGGCAAATTAAATCTGCTGAGCTACAGTTGCTCACAAAAATAAATAAGACACTCGTATGCTATGTGTTTTTCATTCAATACGCTCTCATGATATCTTCAAGCAAAAAAACTAGGACTCAAGGCCCTTTCACAATGACGCGTTTCCGTAAGGATAACCCCTGACCGAAGGTTTAGAGAATAGCTCTGTCCCTCTCTATCCCCTATACCCTTTCACATAAAATTATGGGAATGCACCCTGAGGAAGCAAAACCGGTTTACGGGACGGGAGCCAGTCCGTCCGTCGTCTCCTGTACGGAATATGCGTCGTGGAAATTCGGCTTTACGTTTTATAGAAAAAAAACAACGTAAAATTAGCTGTACGCCTCTTAATTAAGTTATAATACTAACAAAATAATTAGATGATGAAGATTTAATAAAGTCTCTTTCATTGCATGATTGAAAGATTTTAAAGGTATGAAATTAGCGGTGGAGAGAAGTAGGCTTTAAGTGGAAATGCCCGAAATATCTGCACTTGGTATGATTCGAACTTCGACTTATAGATGCTTCGGCACCCACCGCCTTGCCACTTAGAGAAACATAGCTTAAACCATGTCGCCACTACGCTCCTTATGAGATTTTCTAGAGGAAACTATGACTCATTGAAGCACCAACCAGGCTTTTTCATTTTGAAGGGTAAGCTTATTAAAGGCTTTTCATTTGAATTTTTTTTTTACCGCGGCTAGGGCAACGATGTTCTTCATTCTGAGTTACCGGCTCTGTGGCCTAGCGGTAAGACACTCGCTCAGAGATCGGGAGGTGCGTGGCTCAATCCCCGGCCGAGTCAAACCAAGGACTTTAAAATTGGTATTAGCAGCTGATCCTCCGAGTGTCTGGCATTCTGGATTTAGTGCTAAGTCTGGTCGGCCGGGTGTCAGGATAATGTGACTGGGTGTGGTGTGTGCAAGCACACCTTACATCACACTATGGCAGCACGCTTTCAATTGTCTCAAGCGCCGTCTCTGATATAACCTTGTAGTTAAAAAGAGACGTTAAAATTCAAGCAACCTTACCTAATCTTTAAAGTTGGTAAAGAATAGATCTAAATTAATATGAGCTAAGGCTTCCAAGATTGAGGTTTTCCTCTAAGCTTACCTGCAGAGCTAATGAGTAGATTTTTTCTAGACCAGTGTTAGATCTAGACTACATCTAGATTAATATTAGTATATACGTCTGTTCATGCAGAAAGTTTTAGATACCCGTTATAACAATCTGTTCCTCGACCAGATTTAGAATTAGAGTAGATCAAAGTACCGCACATCTCAAACTTAACATTGAATACTGGTACATATTCTTCATGAATGAGTAGATCTAGTGTTCATGGAATGCGAACCATCTTTAGTAAGAATGTACGAAACCGATTGCTGCCAAACTTGGCTGACTATGGCTCCACCCGGTGATGTACGTTACGAACGTTTCTGTTTCCTCTTCAGTGTGAGATCGGCTTCACCGGAAGGTCAAGGTTTGTGCAGTGTCAGACTGGAGGTCTATGGTCGTCTACACAGGGATACACAGGCTGTGTGCCCAGTAAGTAAAGGAGCAAGGTTACAATGTCTGCTGCGGGTAAAGAAGAGTAATATCAAGTGACCCTGGTGGTGACGTCATACCAAGGGTCTCGTAAACGTAACTTTATTCTTCATTGATATCGGCTTCTTTCTGTCTAGTAGGCCTAGATTTGTTTATTAATAGCATATCGCTCGCGAACTTTAGAGGTCTGAGGCAAATAATGTTGCACTGAAATAAAGAATATAAAATATTACTTTGGAGTTTGGTACCCCACATTTTACCCCTCTACCTGACATCTTTTTTTTTTTAAATGTTCCTTTCTTTACCACTATCTCTCTCAATTTCACCTCTCTGGCATCTTTATCTAGGATTCCGGGGGCTTTCCATTTGCGAAGGTTTGCCAATCAAAGCATTCCATTTGCGAAGGTACTTTTTAGAAGTAAAAGCGCTCTTTATATCAAAGTGTGGCAGCACGATTTTAATTGCCCCAAGCGCCGTCTCTGATATAACCTTGTAGTTGAAAAGAGACGTTAAAATTCAACCAACCAACCAACCAACCAACCAAGCAACCAACCAACCAACTCTCGCCTTCTCTGTATTCCAGTCGATTGTGGCAACCCCCCACCTTCAGTCCAGCACGGAATGCCATCAGTAAGGGAGACAACTTATGGTGCTGTAGTTGTCTATAACTGCGAGTAAGTAAAACATGGTAGAGTTATCTCCTTTTTTCTTCTTCTCGGTTTTAAATATATACATTTAACATGTTATAATTGTGTAAGAGAGTAAATATTACTTGCAAGAATGTTCAAGACCAATCAAATGGTGATAGATGCAACGCATTTCCTTGAAATAATATTCTTATGCTGAATTCTAACGTTTTTTTTGTCGCAGTAAAAAAAAAAAGGTGACGCGTCCCTTGTGCGTTAGCTGATACCAATATAAATTTGGGATTTAACAAACAAAGCATGAGCTATTGGTGAAGAAATCGAATATTGATTTCAGTAACAAATCTTTTTAACATGACAGAAAAATGCAAAATTTCTTTGCGCCTGATTTGTTTGGTGAGTGTGATCTTTGGGTTAGTGGATGAAAATGTCTCATGCGGTGTTAGTAGATAGGTTATTATTATTGTTATTATTATTATTATTATTGTTATTATTATTATTATTATTATTATTATTATTATTATTATTATTATTATTATCATTATTATTATTATTATTATCATTATTATTATTATCATTATTATATTCATCATTATATAATAGTAATAGTAATAATAATAATATTTTTTTCTATAGCAGCCTTCCCGTTAAATCAAGCTCAAGGCGCTTTACAAAAAGTTTAAATATATATCTTTTAGAGAAAAAAAAATTACATCAGATGTGACATAGATCAGTAAGACTGCACATAAATAAAAGAACATGCAAGTTATTGCAAGTTTAATTTTAGTACAAGAGCTCATCAGTAGGTGTTCTAAGAATACGCAGATAAATAGTTTTCTACACAAATACGTAAGCTCAAGAGAATTTTCTTCTTTACAAATATTGAAATAAGAAACACTTCTGCTTCAAATCAAAACAATCTGTTTAAAAAAAGCTCCAGCTATGTCGACTCAATTAATACGGAGAATACGTAATTCTAACTCATTTTTTCTTATCTAAATTTTATTCTTATTGAATAGAACTATTACCGGTAACACTTCATTACAAAAGGACTTGTAAAGCTTTTCTTGTGCATTTTAAACGTATAAACCCATTTTTTGAGAACATAATATTAGATAAATGAATATTCAGTAACTTGCTGTAAGATAGTAATATTAATAATAATAAATAACAATACGGCAATCAATCAATAATAATACAAAATATTATCAGATGGCACTACTAGTAGGAAAA
>BMAT01013836.1:46239-61492 GCA_019649035.1 Elysia marginata | reverse complement strand
TACCGAAGCTTTTTTTATATTCATGCGCTCCTCATTTATAGATATAGACAACATTTTGCCTCTAGGCCACAATGGTTGTGAGGATGTTGGCATTCTCACTATATAACAGCTAACTCAACGTGGATAATATGAGCGTTTACGTTAGGTGAACTTTCACACAAAGCACAAAGTAATACCAATGTGGAAAATTAAAGTATAGAAAAAAAGATGACCTTTCGATAGATTCAGACGATTAAGGTCTCGAGAATGAATAAGACCGACATAAAGCTTGAATCGAATCTCAATCATATAGAGTAGTTTCTAGGTCTAAGTCATAATTAAGACACTTAATCTAAAATCTAAATTTAGATATAATCTAGTTTCTAGGACGAAGTTGGCAGGAGAGCAAAGCTATAGTTGGAAGTGAGTGTTCATTCTCTTTTTGGCGTTTTTAGGTGTATAAAAGGCGATCTTCATTTTTTCATTAATTTACTGCCATATAACAGTTTCACACGCTTCATAAGGTCGTCTATTAAATTCTGCCATAAGAAAAACTCGGTTAGATCTAGAATTAGAGTCTAAATAAAGTGTCTCAGAAAGATTAGATACAGAGTCTCTATTAGGCCTTAAACTAGTTAAGGCGTTGAGCGTCATGTTTTTTTTCCTTCTAGTTTTATGCTCTACGTGTCACGTTGTCTACCGTTTTCGCCTTAGGATTTATGCTCTGCGTGTTGATTGTCCTTCCATTTTCGTGGTGAGAAGTGGAGATTATAGCCTCATCATTATGACCTATATCTACCACACGATTCTCACTATTGGTGGGGAATAGTGTAATGAAAGAGCCTCCAGAGCCTTTTATTTTAGCTACGCAATATTTCTTTCCTTTCGTGTCACACAAAAGAGTGCGCAATCTACACGACGGAAGGCGGAAAAGATTGCTGTTTCCCAATGTCTCACTTTACCTTGCTGAGATATAAGCCTAGGTCAGAACATCCCAGCAGTAGCTTAAAGCGCTCAGTTTCTGTCGTGGGTAAGCTGTGTTAAGCCCGTTTCACATGATGCGATCCCGCACGGAAGACTCCGAATCGGCTCCAGACTGGAGACTTTGAAATGAACTCTCTCCCTATGTAATTATCACCTACGCCATTTCACATGGGAAAACGCACCACTTGAAAGCAAAAACGGATCACCGGACGGAAACCGGACGGTGCGGGGTTTTCCGTACGTGATGCGCGTCATGTGAAACTGGCTTTAGATGACGTAATTTCGCTGATAGTACAGACTTTAAGCAGCAACGCGTGAGTATGACGCGAAAGTCTGTGGGTCTATTTTTAGAAACTGGTTTCATTATTTTTATAGTTTCTCAATCTGCTTTCCCGATTTTCACGTACGCGTAGCGAGACACGGTGCGTGTGCTAAAGGTCTCTAATAACAACCACAACTTCTCTAATGTTATCTGCGCGGTAATGTGGCGATTTTTTCAAAAATAATTATGATGACTGTTTATTCTATTACTGTAACAACGCGATTTTCACGGATACGCCGAATGAGACAAAAATATGCGTTATTTCTAACCAAGTAAAAATAAGTCTATGCTTCTTATTGTTTTTTTTTCTCTCGAAAAAAAAATCTCCCTGAAGAGACAAATTCAGATCACTGATATTCAAATTACTATCTGTGCTTGTCAGCACCACGCGGTACATTGTACTGTAGAAGGAAATGCTCGAACGGTTCTCTTCTTCAGTCCTATGTCAATGCTTTTCATAATTATGTCCTTTCCTCTATACATACTGAAATTGAGCCCCAATTACAATAGCAATAGGTCACTAACTCTAACAAAGTCACCATAGCACGAGATACGACGCAAACTTTCGATCAAAGGTGACGCCTGGTCGGCCCATTAGGGGCTGAGAAGAGGGAAAGTTCCTCCTCGCGACTCTATGGAGCGGAGGAATCGGTGAATTTAACTATCTAACCCACAAATAACCACAGAAAGCAGCGTTAAATTACTTTATTTAACTACCTTTATACCTATATCTACAGCTATCTAATTGAGAGTTGTCAATAACATTATTAACCAACCGGGTCATCCTAAGAAAAGAAAAGGCACGGGGGAAAAAAGATCACTGATATTGTGAAAAATTAAAAAGAAATATTCAATACGAAAAATTTTACGTTTGAATAACATGCACTTCAGTGGAATTGAAAAAAATAGACATGCATTTTCCATTGTTTTTTTCTCTCGAAAAATATATAATCCCTGAAGAGACAAATTGAAATGACTGATGTGCAAATTAAAAAAGTGATTTTTTTAATATGAAATAATTTTTGTTTAAATAAAATGCACATAATAATTATGTGAATTAAAAAAAAAAAGAAAAACAAACTTAACCGGTGCCATTGATCCTTTGCTGTCGTGGCAGAGCATGCTATTATAATATTTTTACAACGTTTGTCAAAGAAATTATTAAAACACTGATCGGAGGCTACTGAAACTATGTGCCTGTGGCGACACATGTATTTTAACGAACTGTCTCAAGTATTGGTACTGTGCGTAAACTCGTCAAAATATGTACAAAAAAAAAAGTTGACCAGACATTTTAGCCCGCACAAAAAATAAAAAAGAATAACACAGTACATCTAGGTATTAGAAACCGAATATTGAGGTACCGGAATTCATCTTTGAAATTTTGCACTAATTTTAAAGGTACGCGTGTAGAAACATCTGAGACAAGTAGGAGCATAAAGTAACATTAAGACAGGACTTTGCCGGTTGAACATGATTTAACTTATTACCAGCGTACCAATAAGGCGAAGAACGTGCAGTTCAATTCAACCTACCCCCAACAAATTATCAAAAGGACTGTAAGGCAGTAGCATAGTCGAGAGGCCAAGATTGGAGGATCTATTTGATTTTGGCCAAGAAACTCCGGTATTACAACTATAGTTTAGGACAAACGGCATTGGGTTGGATCTGTCTACAACTATGAACTCATTGGTGGATGTGGGACCCGTGAGTCAGCGAGCCTGACGTGTGTCGACCGACTCCCCCTCCCCACTCCCCCACCCACCCATTGCCATGCTATTCCACACCCGTATATCAAAACTTAAAGACGTTTTAGAGTGATTATTTCTTTAAACCGTAACTCCCCAAGCCTGGTGATTTATTGTCTTGCAGTGTCAGCCGGTACAGTTTGATTCGAAGGTTGCAGGCTCATTACAGAAATGATATAGAAGATCACAGTTATTTAATCTAAAAATGTAGTCATAAAACTACAACTAAATTGGTGACTTGGGTATATTATATCTCACAATATCATCATTATTTAATGATATCCAGGAAGAGATAGAAAAAATAAATATAATGAATGAAAAGGGAGAACTATGCAAGTTTAAAATAATAGATGTTTGAAAATTATGGTAGGGTTCATATTATTGATTCAGTTATTTCGATTCGATTAATTTTTTTTCAAATCTGTGCCAGCAAATTACACACTTTTAAAAAAATAGATATACATTAAGGAATTTTATTTTCTATTCCTGGAGATCTTAAAATCTTATATTTAATGTTAAATAAAATTTGAAAAAAAAAAGCAAATTATTTCAAATAATTTTCCTCGATAACTTTGATAGACTCTCGTGTTACCACCGACACAGGGCACATTTATTTCTAATGAAATATTACAAATCATGGCTTTTTTTTCAAATTTACTCTCAGATAGGTTCAAAATCTTGTTTTAATTGACCAAGTTCGAGTACATTTTATACTTTGGTTTCGGTAATCGTATTCGGCTGAGGACCAAACACACCTGTACACGGTCACTACTTTAGCTATCAGTTAACCAGATCCAAGCAATAGTCATATCTTAGTTTTAAAGCACTGAAACTGACGACTTTTATTTTAGAGGAAGTATTAGAAATCATGTCTTTCTTTCAAATTTGCTCACAGATAGGTTAAAAGTCTTGTTTTAATTGACCCGAGTCGAGTACATTTTGTATATAGTTTCGGACTATAAATATTATTAACCAGGTGTAGAAAATTTTACAGTGAGAAAAGAGTTTTTTGTATAAAAGAAAAAGACAAATTCAAATCATTGTAATAATTAAAAATTTCCCCTGTGTATATAAAAAATTAAATGTTGCGTTAGCTCTAATGATCTGAATACAATGTAAAGGTTCGCTGATCTTCCAAATCTGTTAAATCTCCACAGCCATGGTGCCGGTTACAGAGATTTGAGGTGCATAAATAACAAGACCTTATGTATAAGCTCAAAGCCACAAACCTCTCTTAAGTGACTTAATTTCAGGATTTGTGTGGTCACTATTACTAAGGGGGAAAAGTAAACTAAAGATCTTTTTTTTCTTATAGTGCCTGATCCACACACATGCTCTGAGCGGTTTGCATTGTCTCCTCCTGAAAGACGATTACCAACCAATTACCTTCTGAACACACAGAGAAACAGCAGTTAAAGCACATTATACTGGCACACTGACAAGTTGCTTCACTGCCTATAATCGGGTACTCTTTTAATGCACGAGTGAGGTGGAGAAACGTGCACAAAGGCCTAAGCGTCGACTTGCCGTACTAAGGGCTCGAACCCCAGACCTTTCAGTCTGAAAGCCAAGCGTCTACCATCAGACCACGGGATCAATAAACTGAAGAGAGATTCTGCAGAACAACGTTCGTGTAAGAACTACGAAAAAAGTATGGATAGTTTACAAAAAGAATCTTATTCCCAGACGTTAAGCTAAAGATTTGAGTAAAAAAGATTATTACCATAAAAAGGCTTTTTTTTAAAAGGATAAAACTTCATGTACTATTTGTTTCTTCTCATGAATTTTTTTCGTTATCTACTCTTCATTAAAAGTAAAAGAGATAGAAACTTGCGGGAATAAAATAGAATGCAGTTTCAGTCATTGTGTATCCTTATCGAATTAAGGCTTATTGTTAGTAAAACTTTTTCCAAACTATGCAAATTTAATAATGGACATACAGTGACTTGTTCTTCCTTTTCTCTCACCACCTTCCTAACCCTTTCTGTCTCACCCTTATTTTCTTGTTTTTTCTTTTGTATATCTATCTGTATAATTTTTCTCAACATTTTGATCTTCCAATGTTGTTTTAATCGAGTTTACTGTCTGTCTCTCCAAGTCTCGGTATTTCTCAATTTTATAACAAATTTGATAAAAAAATTGCTACTACTACTACTACTACTACTGCTATTACTACTACTACTACTACTACTATTACTACTACTACTACTACTACTACTACTACTACTACTACTACTACTGCTGCTGCTGCTGCAGCTGCTTGATAAATCATTATATTTTGAAAAAAGCACTTGCCCCCCTCCCCCCCACACACACACTTTTAAAATAATGTAATTGGGTTTATCATTCCTAGATAGTTCTATTCCCATCTGACGTTTGAAATCTCTGAGGTCAACACAGCACAGTATGAATGGCACGACCGAGATATCAACAGCCGACGAGTTTACCTCACAGCCAGAAACTCCGCTGTATGCCGCGTTTCCTGATGCAAAGTCGCTGGCAATTGTTGAAATCGTTTTGGATTACGGCCTAGCATTGCCTATCGCAGTTGTTGGTGTTGTCACAAACATACTGGTGATAACAGTGTTTGCCAAGTAAGGTAGTAAGGTGGGCACTGCCCAGTTTGTCATAGACCCCGTTTCTCACAGCTCCGGTTTGTCATAGACCCAGTTTGTCACAGTCCCGGTTTGTCATATGCCCAATTTATGACAATTTATCGTGTGGAAGGCCCTGTTTGTCACAGGCCCAGTTTGTTACAGTTTATTACGTGGAAGGCTCACTTGTCACAATTTATTATTAGAAAGGAACAGTTTGTCACAGTTTATCATGTCAAAGGCTCAGATTGTCACAGATCATCATAAGCCTGTACCAAGAGGACATGATACTACACCCATTCTTTGATGTGGTCGAACCACCTGTTTCTTTGTCGTGCAGGTTGGGCTCTTGAAAATTGTGATGGTCTAAGATAATTTACTTTGCCAGCTTTTCTCATTACTCCCAATTGCAATAAACATGCCCTTCCCCTTCCCCTTTCTATGAGGGAGGCTACATCGGTAAATCAGTTTAAGACCCTATTGAAAACATATTTGTTCACGCTATATGAAGACCTTAATTAGTTTGTATCAAGAAATGTATCCGACTACCGATGGTCAATTTATATCCTTTTTTTCTTTAATTTTGTACATGCACCTTTTGTTTACTTCTGTTTGTTTTGAATTGTTAATGGATTGGGTTTGTACAAAATTGTCACTATGTCAGCATTGTTTGTTTGTTGTAAAGAGCTTCGAGCCTACATGTCGGAAGAGGCGCTAGAAAATAACTTTATTATTATTATTATTATTTTTTACACAAACTGTGTTGATATGTAACCCATAGAAATGTCTTGAAATAATGTCAGAGATAACTTCCATCATGCTGGCAGATACGAGGCAGGGTGGACGTGTGTGCGCTGCACTTGTGACATGCTAGACTGTGGCCAACTTGACCTGTGACAAACTGGCAGTGTGGCCAACTTGACTTGTGACAAACTGGCACTGTGACAAACTGGGACTGTGACAAACTGGCACTGTAGCAAACTGGGACTATGACAAAATGGGACTGTGACAAACTGGGACTGTGACAAACTGGGACTGTGACAAAATGGGACTGTGACAAACTGGGACTGTGACAAACTGGGACTGTGACAAACTGGCACTGTAGCAAACTTGGGCTGTGACAAAATGGGATTGTGACAAACTGGGCCTGTGACAAACTGGTACTTTGACAAACTGGGCCTGTAATAACTGATATCCTTCAGGCTGGGTATGATGGTACAACTTTTTAAACTCTTGTCTTATTTTTTACTTCTTTTAGTTCCTTATTTCGTTGCTGTTGCTTCATTTTTAAAAGTACCACTGTTTACTTTAACAAATTGTTAAAATATAAAGCTCATTTTTTACATGATATTCACAAACACATGCAGCAAAACTCGCCGATTACAATTCCAACTAAGCGAAGTTACAGGGTTTGTAACGCAGTTTTACAAAGGTTTGGTCTTTGACGCGAGCTATGCGCAATCAATCTTCTATTTTTTTAATTGGCTCTAAAAACTAACAATCCCTCTTTGTGCTTTAAGCGATAGATCTTTTTAAAACCACAATCAGGTACTTTTTGTTCATCTGAGAAGCATTATTATCATCTTTTTGTCTTCTCTCTTTCTTCTGATGCCTCTCTCTTTATGCCTTTCTCTTTATCTCTCTCCTAAAGTCTGCTCTCTTTTCTCTCATTCCATCCCATGTCAAGTATCCCAACAGAGCATTAAAGCTCCAGTCTATTTGATACTAGTCGTGGTGTACCCGATCGGCTTAGGAAAAAAAGACTGAGCCGTCATAAATTGCATTTTTTGTCTTCACTAATTGTTTCTTTTGATTATATCAATTTGTCGTCTTCTCCTATCATTTGAGCTTTCTATCCTTTGTACTTGATTTATTTTCCCCTCTCTTAGATTGGTTGACTCTCCGCCTTCTCATTATTCGACCACCATCTCTACTTCTCTACCACTACCTCTAACCCTCCGCCCTCCCTCTTTCTTTGGCTCAATTTAAAATCTGTCTCAATCTCTCCCTATCGCCCGTCTTGTCCTTTTGGTCCTAGATTATGAGTTTCGACTATACGATGTAGTCAAGACCTAGATAAAGAGCTACTGCAGGATTATAAGTCTAGATCTACAAGTAGGTTCTTGCGCCGTGAGACCTATCAGAGACAGGACTGTTAAGTTCTAAAATCTGCTTTAGATCGTTATTTTGATCTGTATCATGGCAAAGCCTATGGGATAGTAGGCAAAATCCAAATCTCAACATGCTTTGCTTAACAAAGTGTGTTGAATATAGGGTGTAATGTTCGAACGCTTTCTGAGCTGGTATTGAATATTTTAATCTGCGCGAAATCCGTTTAAATCTACCTCGGCAAGCAAAAAGAAATTTCGGGCTCAAGCTCTAATTACTGTTTTGTTAAACAAGCGTCTATCTTTTGAACCGGATTTGACCACTTTTTAGAGATTTTTAGTCCGATGGGATGAGGGCCAAGTGAAAGGCTCTCTTCATTGCGCCTGTGTTGTACAGCAATAATGGTACTGACCCAAATCTCAGCAGGGTCACATGATTATTGACATGACAACAACCTCGTTTGAACTCCTTCTTACAGTTTCCACAACCCTTTGTATGTGGTACAATAGAAGGAAACGCTTCACAGCTTAAATAAAACTTTATTAAAGAATGTGTTATAATTATAGTTCTAGAACAATAGCAACTATCACATCATTACTTAATGTAGATATAGTTCAAACTCATCAATAAGGGCGCTGTTGACGCCGCTGTCCTAATTTTCAAATATCAAATGTATGCTTGAATGACGGGAAGTAGGCCTAATTATCTTTAGGTATAAATAGACCAAAGAGATCCTTTACCGCGCAATATATTCTATCAATTTTTTGGCCAAATTAACCAATTAAAAAAATTGAAATTGACATTTTCGCTTTAGGCTAACATTTGTTGAGTGCTCTACAGATATAGGCATATATATTGTAAACCGAAAGTGTACACCAGTTTGAACTCTTATTGTTAGAGAAGGCCGCTGAAAGGGTCGCCGATTAGTTCCTCATCGTACCTTTTCTATCACAAACAAAATAGGCCTAGTAACCTCTCCCACATTCGTTCCCTTTCAAGATCTAGACCTGCCAGGCCGAGATCAGCAGCTGGCTATCGCAGCGAAAGAATTCGTTGAGAATAGTTCGGATACTTCTAGATCTAGATCTATGTTTTTATATACTTATAGTCTACAGACTGTGTCCATAATCGTATGAGTATTTTGCGCACCTCGTTCTTTATATGAGTCTACATGACTCTGTATAAAGATTAACTTCATTAAAGCGTTGATTATTCATATATAGGCCTACTGATATCAGAATGGATGATCCCAATTCCTGCCAAGAAGAGGCGTGTTGTGGCCAGATTGTAAAATAATACAGAACGCAGCTAGAGTAAGACCCAATCTGCCGAGCAAAGCACAGCCATCTCCTAGCTCATAAAGGGTGCTTATACAATAATTATGGAATACATTTTTCTATTGGCAAAATTAATGCAAGGCAAAGTTAATGCTGTTCTTTTTAAATCAAGATCATATTTAGCTAGTCTCATAATAGAGGTAAAACTTTTGAAGACCATACGTGTGACATTTTTTGTGGTAAAGTTTTGCTCCCTTTTCACCTACCAGGCGATTTAGATCAGTTTGGTGAAAAAGGGGGGAGGGGGGACTAACAGTTCTGGAGGCTTATCAAAATTTTAAAAGAAATTAAAAGGCAGTTAATTATGCTTGTATTTTATTCTAAGATTTAATACATGAAAAAACTTGTGATGGCCCTCTTTGTCTTTTTTTAATCCCATCTAGACAAGGGTTCCGGGAGAGTGTTGCTATTTCCTTAACAAACATCTCGGTCTGGTACCTCACAAAGTGTTTGGCTGGCGTCTTTAAAAGACTCTTCCGTATCATGTCTGACTGGGGCCATGTGGACATCTTCACCCGGACCAGCATCCCTACTTCCATTGTCAGTTATCTTATCAATGTCAGCCGTTACGTCACAACTGTCATGGCGGCCTACGTGGAAGTAGAACGTTGCCTGTGTGTTAGCATCCCACTCAAGGTGAAGTGGTTACTGACGCCCGGCATCACTCTCACGGCGTGCCTAGTCATTTCCGTCATGGGATTTTCCGACTGTTTCATCCAGATGCTGCGCACTTACAAAACTGTGTGGCTGTGGGATCCTTTCCTAAACGCAACGGTGGCAAGGACTCATGTGAGTGGTTTCTTCTTCCAGCATTATGAATTAGTTTTCAAATACTACACCGTATCCAGTGGCGTGTGGCGCTTGGCGTCCTTTGTAGTTATCATTATCGCAACAGCCATTATCACGTATAAGCTGAAACAAGGGTCGAAGTTCAGACTACGTCGTGGAAATGCCAATGCTGGAACTTTCTCTCCTGCAAAAGAAACTTTGACGTCAAAAAACGAAAAACGCCTCGCTCAACGAATACTCAGAAACGAACAAATGCAACGGAAGCAGCCACTACAACTATCCAAAAGAGACACTAAGGTCTTGAAAATGCTAGTAGTGACCCTTACTATCTATATCGCGGCAATGTCTCCGAGAATCTCGCTTTATATTTTAAATTATGGTTTCAGAGAACATCTTTTCAACTTTGTGCATCTGCTCTACTTGTACCAGTTTTTCTTTTACTGGTATTACATATTTGAATTTTTCGACGCCGCCGTCCATTTCTTCGTATTATTCGAAATGAGTTCTTCGTTTCGTTCCACTTTCCGGTCAATAATTTTAAGACAAAAGAGAACCTCTGCCTACCGCCTTAAACTTTAAAACAACTTGCAGCCTTTTAGTCTTAATTTAAGATTTTTCGTAACTACAAAGATATATGGTTGAGAGGCGCCTCAAGATGTTCCTTCTAACTTTCTATGAAGGCAGTTCCTTTTTTGACATTATTTTTATTGGTGCACCCATCAAGGTGTTTCCTGTAGGCGAGCTGTCTATACAGCCTAGTGTCTGGCATTATGGATTTAGTGCTAAGTCTGGTCGGCCCGGTGTCAGGATAATGTGACTGGGTGTGGTGTACGCAAGCGCTCCTTACATCACAGTGTGACAGCACGCTTTTAATTGTCCCAAGCACCTGCTCTGATATAACCTTGTAGTTGAAAAGAGACCTTAAAATTCAAACAACCTATCCAGCCTAACTCCAAGTTATTTGGGAGTTTTTTTTTTCTGCAGGAAAAGATTTACCTTCAACTTTGATGTCCAGTTCCTTTGATGCTTGGCAGTTGTCAAGATGGAATATACAAACAAAAAACATAGTAGTCAAAACACTTGGAGATTTTGCACATAAACGACAAAGTAAATGAGGACCCAAAAATTGTACGTATGCATGTAAAAGATAATAAAAGGCAATTTTTTTCCCTACACTCATTAACGTACCTTGAATCGTATTGCTTGTTCTGTTTAATACTATAATACAGCAGAGTAATAAATTTCAAATCTGCTTTTCATTCAACTTCTCCTGCACTCTATGTCTCTTTCTCTTTCTCCCTCCCCCCCTCCCCTTTGCCCCCACCTTTCGGCATTTTGAATTAATTTTATTCGTATTTTCAATAGAACCCTATTTATTGATTTCTCTAAAAAAAACAACCAACCCAACAACGCTTTTTCAACCATAATAATAATGATAATAGTAAAAAATATTTTACAAAAGAAGGTTCAAAATGTGCCAAGGTACATGATACTTACTAAATAAATGCTCGAATCTGTAACATTTAAAAAAACTCCTGATTCTAACCCCTCCCGCATTGAAAAAAAAACGAATGATTAAATCATGTTACCCGCACCTTATAGGCAGTAAATCATTGTACAGTCTCTTGCTTCAAATTATGTGAAAGTGTTTTATAGCGAATCCTCACATTGTTATGTTGATGTATGCGCTTAACACTTTAAACCTTATTAGCTCACACTGAGGCTTAAGTGTCACATACACCAAAATTTCGAAGCCATAGACAGACCAAAACTGTTGTGAAAAGAGGGAAATAATGTACATTTAAAATAAAACACAAAGCACGGCAATATGAATAACGCAAAGGCCTTTATTTTAAATTTTCAAGCAAATATTATGTATACAAGACATTGCATACAAATTTTATGGCGTGTTTTGGTTCTATATCTGAACGAAACCTTGATTCTAATTATTGCAGAATTGAGCAGACAAATTAGGAAGTGAGTGAAGTTATTAAGATTTTTTATATTCTTCAGCTTTTCATTTTTACGGCTGAGTAAAATTTGACATATCTTTTCAGCCCTGTTCATTATTCTCAGCCTCACGATAAAATGAAGTCTTTTTTTGAGATTCTTCCACCCAACTAGATAGGCCTAAGCCATAAACAATTTTTAAGATCTAGAGTTTAGATATATCTAGATAAGAATCTAGTGCCGTAGATCTAGAAGCCTGACACTGAATGCAGAAGGGCCCGTCTATAACAGAGGAGCAAAATGGTAAGACACGAAGGAAGTCCACTTTACACTCACCTCGCTTCGTCTTTGAGAACATTATGCAATGACAATTTTCTGTCCATGCAGCTTTGATGACGGCGTTCGTGTGTGCAGTTTGTGGCAACATTAAAAGCGCGTTTACATTTTGAGAAGCATGATTGTACTCTGTACCAAGATTGCCTGTAAGCCCTGCTATTGTTTACGTTGTTCCGCTCTCTTCAGCAAGGGCTTCAATTTTGTAAAAAAAGGAACTTAACTCTTGATCCATCCTTAATCTTTATTCCGAGTTGGAACTGTTGCCTTCTATACTTTGAACAAACGCCCATAAAAATTTAAAAGAATTCTTCGTTCATATTGTATTTCTAAATGAGAAGAATTTCTTATATTTTTCCAAAACATTTTTACAATTTCATGCAATATTTAACATTTGGTGGTTTGAAAATGTATTGTTCAAAACAGGAACGCTTTTAATGTGAAAAAAGCAATGTTCAGTTCCTTTTCACTTCTTTCCAGGTCATTATCTGGGATGGACTGCGATAAAGACTGACAGAAAACTATTAAAACAGGGTATTAGGGTATTTGTTTCCTCTAGTATGGATTTCTTTTCTAGTAACACATCAGTTTAAGCCTTACAAATACCAACCTGCAAGTGGGCCAGTGCCAACTCTATGTTCGTTGAACATAACATATTACTATGGGACCAGTACTAAATACCTTAAAACAAAAAAGCAAACCATAACGCAGGAATATGTTTCATTGTTAAAAACTTACATATATAAAGACAGAACTATTAAGAGTAGGTCTCTTCAAAGAGGTACAACTTTTACTGGGAAAATTTTCAACGAGAAAATATTTAAAAGAAATCAAAACCACGATTTATCCCCCCCCCTCCCTTAATCAAAAAGCACAGTTTGCGATGTTCACTGATGTTGTGTAGTAATTCTTGAGAAAACGTTTTTGTACCGTTTCACCCCGAAAAGTACACACTTAGCTTAAGATAAAACCTCTCATGTTTAACCACTGAAAATCTGCCATTTGTATACAATATAGCATATTATAAAAAATCACTCAAGTGGAGAAAAATTCTAAAATTGTGTAATTTTCCGAGCTGGTAAAACTTTATCAGGCACATCTTATTGATGTTATCTCCCCTAATCTCTCCTTCAACACGCTTAATTTATGACTTTTGCCAGTAAACAATAGAAGTAAGTAGTTAAATATACCCTTAAATAAGAAGTCAGTGCAAATTCATTATGTATTTGTTTTAAAGAAGGGAAATAACTGAACAAGATTTGAAAATTTATACCTTTATATACTAATAGCATAATTAGCATTATCTGCCTCAGCTAATTCCGTATGGATAATTTTTTTCGAAATCTGAGCAAGTAAATTACACACTTCCAAAGGAAACAGACCAACAATATAAAAAATTTTTGCTGTTAGACACGATACAAATCTGAATAGTTTTGAATTACATACTGAGAAAAAAGCTAAGTATCATAATTTGACTCGATTGTTTTGATAGCGGTATTTTATTTATTCTCTGAGCTTGAATTGCCCACTTGAAAGGAAAGCAAAGCAAATTATGGCCTATATTTCAGACACAAATTAAGTTTTTTTTTTTAAAGGAAATACGAATCGTTAAAAGTTATAAACCAGAGAATTACATATGAATATTGCTGAAGTACACTATAGTCATGTGTGGTAGTTTAAAGGCAGTTAATTGACTTAATCTCTATGTATGAGCGAGCACTTTGGACAGTGGATGGAGTTTAAGCGTTGTGTAATTATACAGAGCCACGAGCGTATCAGCAGAAGTAAAAAGAACGAAATAGACACAGTTCTTACTCTAAATATGGCCATCCACGATATAATTACTAGCTTGTGGAATCGATATCAATCCACATCCTTTCATGCTTTTTTCCTTTTCCATCATTCCATAATTTTGTGTTTAGTTTACATGGAGGAACAGTAGCAACTTTCCATATTAAAGCAAGAGCGGAGTTTCAGTTCTTGTATATTCTAGAGAGTTTTAGGTCTGATTGCTGATCGCTTTGAGTTGCCTTCTTTAGTATATTACTTTGTTTCAGTCCTACTTCTCTTTATCTACATTGCTGTCTGTCTTCGCCATTCTTATAATCTTTTAATTTCTTTCCTTTTACAGGAATTTTTATGTTCGTCTCCTCTTTCTCTTTTAAGTATGATTTCAACAAGAACAAAAACTGACAGCAACTACAACAACATTAACAACAATAACAACAATAACAGCATAAACAAAAGGGTTTTAAGACAAAACACATTATATGCATTCATTAAATATTGAGACTTAATGTAAAAACAAAATTTTGTCATATTCTTTTTTCATTTGGGGATAAATTTTTATTTTTAAAAAAAAATTATAGTCATATTGTAGGTGTCAATATCGTGAGATAAGAATACAAAGACAAAGCATAAACCCCCCCATAGGTTTTGGTTTTTTCCAGCTTATTACAATTAGCTTAGAACGTATTTTGTCATGAAACCCTTCTACAACAACTAACATAGCAACTACTACTACTACTACTACTACTACTACTAATACTTCTATTACTACTACTACTACAACTACTTCTACTACATCTGCTACTAACACCTCTACTACTGCTGCTGCTACTACTACTACTACTACTACAGCTACTACTCATACTACTACAATCCCTTCTCCTCATACTACTACTGCTACTATTACTACTACTAACACTGCTGCTGCTACTACTACTACTAGTACTCTTACTACTACCACTACTGCTACCACAACTTCTACTACTACAACAACAACTACTACTACTACTACAACTACTCTTACTACTACTACTACTACAACTACTCTTACTACTACTACTATTACTACAACTACTACTACTACTACTTCTACAACGACTTGTACTACTACTACTACTGCTACTACTGCTACTGCTACTGCTACTACTACTACTACTACTACTACTAGTACTACTACTACTACTACTACTACTACTACTACTTCTACTACTACTACTACTTCTACTACTTCTACTACTTTTGATACTACTACTGCTACTACTTCTAATACTGCTGCTACTACTGCTTCTCATACTAGTATTACTACTACTACTTCTACTA
>BMAT01013831.1:238243-253566 GCA_019649035.1 Elysia marginata | reverse complement strand
ACAGATGATAAAAATAATTATACGGAATTTTCTGTGTTTGTTTGTTACGTTTTGGCTTTTTCTAAAATTTGAATATTTTTTTGTGTATAGTGTGTGTGTGTGGCGGGTGATTTCAACGATCTTGGCACAAGGCCTCAGTAGATACTAAAAGACATAAACCCCCCTTTCTCTTTCTCGCTCTCGTTCTATCTTTCTCTCTCTCTCTCTCTCATCTTTTCTCTCGGTCCCTCTTTACACCTCTCAGTCTAAGACCCCCTCCTCTCGTTACACCTCATCCCTTGGTACCTTATTTAAATAATGCACCAGAATAGAATGGAACAGCAAATTAACTATTAACAAAGTCACCATAGCACAAGATTGAGCTTAAAATTTTTGGCCCCACGGTGACACTGGATAGTCCCTTATGGACTGGGAATGGAGAAGTGCTACCTCGCGACTCTCTGGAGCGGAGGATTTAGTGATGCTCTAAATCTAATAATTTTACTCCCAGCATGCCTTCCTTGTTAAAATTACACTAGGATGTTTAACCACACACAAGATGTTAGAAGTAAATTTTATTCAATTTTTTTTAACAATGTTTCGTGTCCCACAGCATGAACTAACAAAAGAAGTTATCTAATGATCTAACTAAACCGGGTCACATGAATAATAGAAAGCACAGTGGAAAAAAAACACTTTTGACGGAAAATCTTGTTTAAAGACAATTCTGTTTGGCAGTCCCATGATTTTGTATTTCTTTATAATTTTGTTATGGAAAAACTCAACTCTTACTTAAAGCCAACACAATTGTTGTTGACTTTATCAGGATTCTACTATATTCACAGAGTGGTCATTCATGTTATTGGATTTTTTTTCTATACTCTGATTTGAAGCTTAAGTTACACCTGGAAGTCTCTCTTGCATGAAACTTCCCTCACGCCTGTTATGTTCAAAGCAGCTCTTTAGGCACAACCTGCTAACGATCATTTTGAGAGAAACAAGTTAAAGCCAGAGAGTGGATTATAATGTATTTTCAACATTGACAACAATCGACTTTCGATTTGTGATTTAATTTTATTTTATTGGCCTGGTTCCGTTCAGCATAGTTTTACACACAGATTCTGTGTTAAAAGATTCATAGCACAAACAGTATCCGATACATAACACCAAGTCTGGAAGAATTACATTGATAGTTAATGTAAGGAGCGTAGTGGAGACATGGTACTCGTATGAGCTTTAAGTGGCAAGGCGGTGGGTACCGAACTACTGTAAGTCGAAGGTTCGAATCATGCTAAGTGCAAATATTTCGGGCATTTCCACTTTGAGCCTACTTCTCTCCGCTGCTAATTTGATACCTTTAAATTTTTTCGATCATATATTGATGATTGTATTGACAAGGCAATCAAATTAATGTGTATCATCGTTATATCTTTTGTCTGCTTTGGAAAGATTTATATTTCTTTTGTTGTATACGATTCTCAATAGAACTATTCTTGAGTATGGAACTTGTATTTGGTGCCAGCTGTTCATGAACAGTCTATATCTACTGAATATTTTCAGAGACAAGCCACTTCATTTATGTAGAGGTTTGCAGAAATGTCGTAGCATATGTTCATAGACACAAAAAATCTCCGGTTGCCGAGTCTTAAGTATAGAACTTTTAGAAGGATACGAGGAGGCCTAAGTTAGGTGTAAAATTTAGTACATGTATTGGTCACAGACTTAGTTATTTAAAGGTCACAGTTTTTCAAATGTATTCTGACATTGCAATGAATAGAGCAGGTGATTTCAAATATTTCATAAGCAGATGCAAAACAAACATTAGACATCATTGGTTTATCTAAAGAACTGTAAAATCTTAAAATAGCTTTAAAATATGAAACTATGAATGCGTCATCTTTGAATATGTTTAGACATTCTGTTTAAAACTAATTGATGTCTCTTATTCATTAGATTTTGATTAATCCATCACTGTATGGTTTGTTCGGGCATTTCAATGACAACACATGTAGCCATATTCAGTTATTTGTAATAAAAATGATTGAAGTGTAACGATGTCACTACAAGAGGAGGATTTATACAAAGAAAACTTATGTGGATGGATCAACTAATACCGTGAATTTGCAGAACTTTTTAAGGAATAGCAACTAAATTTCATTTTTAGTGCTCGTAAAAATCGCTAGTTTGAGAGGTAAAAGATAGTGTTTAGTTGTTGTTGTTTTTTCTTTGTTCCCATTACTGTTTTTATGGTATGGAAGAACTGGTCTGCTTGAAATAAGTTTAAGAAGAGGATTAACCCTGATTGGTAGACAATATTAAGTTAAAACAGTTGCAGGTGTAAAATAACTACCGGTATTGTTGCAGATTCTCTCATATTATAAGCAAAGGTGCAGTTTTCATATCTCTGCATTCTGTTTGAAGACTCGTATGAGAGTCGAAATGATGCTCAATCTGTATGAACGTTCGAAACTTAAAAACTATTTTTTTTATTTATGAAACTTAAATTTGCTTCAAAATATTTTCTTCCGGTGGGCTTTGGGCTTAAATTCGGACCTTAGATATAAAGTACATGTAGCTTGGACACTTCGTTAACAACAACAACAAAAAATATAGCACCTACCTTTCTGTCACTGTGACACTTAAAAAGGAGCTTAGAAGGTTTACGTCGAATGGCGTTGCCAAATCCTTCCAAACTTAACTTTGGATTACTCGAACAGTACCAGAGGCAACTATACTATCTTGCACTGACACTTAGCCACAAACATCGATACGTCTACTATAAACGAGCATTCGATGTTGCCAAAACAATAAAAGCTGTGGGGTGCCGATATTGCTTTACGTCAAAAGTTTGAATCTCATCAGTGCAAACATTCTTTACTCTCTGTTACGTATTCCACTTTAGCCTAGTACAATACATGTACGTATCCACCAGTAGAAATTACCTGATAAATTACATTCTCATTAATTGTGGATGTCTTTGCTATTAATCGTAGAAATTGAATGTCCCAAAGTAGATAAAATTTCATACGACACATTTTAATCGGGGATGCTAAATAGTTTTTAAAAAAAACCCACTGAAAATGAGTCAAGTGTTGCATCTCACATAGGTCAAGTGGCATAGACACAATTTATATGGCAAACATGACAAACAACAATTGGATAAAAAATACCTGAAAAAAAAATGAAAAACTGACATTTGGCATCCCTGTTTAATACTGTTGTTTGTTTATTGTTTTTGCTGTTTGTGACTGAGCTGAGTGTTTTTGTAAATACAATACATTTGGAGTTCATTAGCTTTAGTCGGGCGTCTGATTTTACAAATTTTAATACATGTAACTATTTCGCTCATGTACTAGAAAATTTTATGTTTTTTTTTTATTTTAAAGTTGATTTTATTTTCAGGTCATCTCATGACAGATAAAAGATATTTCAAAGCATGATTTATAAGTGATTCATAGGGATAAAACGATAAAGCATGTACGTGTAAAGTGGTAAACAGTTGGCTGACTTGCTCAGTTGCTAGAGGTCCCAAGTTCAATTCTCAGTCTGGGTAAATTTGTGTTTAGTATCCTGTGCCCACCCTAACTCGGTGTTCAGAAGCTGCTTACCAAGAAATTTCTTTAAAGAAAATACTATTCAGTATAAATAATGAATCTATACAAAAGTGAGCGGTTGGCAACCATGGTAGAAATCCTAATTGAAATTCTAAGTCCAGAGAAAAAGTTGTTAATATGTAATCACTCCAATGTGTCCACCAAGCATCTTTGTAGACTCTGAAAAAGTAAATAAAGGTGGCAAAGAAAAACAGTATCAACTACCTCTCTATGCTGAGTGCCAGTAATACTGAAACCTTCTAAAGTATCAATCAGCCTTGCTCTTTTTCGTTAGTTATTATTGCTAATAATACATACCCTATTGTCATGCCATAGTGTTTTGCTTTTTTTAAATTTTTGCTACATCTACTTTAAGCATTCGTGTACGTGTAGGTGATGTTTCTTTATTGTATATATCACTTTTACAAGTATTCCTACTTTTACTATTAACCTTAATCATCAAAGTTAACACAACATCACTCCAATATACCTTTGGCCATTGACCTTTTTCTGGCCAAAGTATTGTCTCTTCCTTTCTCAAAATAAAAAAAAAATTAAATATATACTGAGGATCATTTTCTTTGTCCCCTTACAATTGCATCTAGTTTATGGCTAACTACACAGTGTACATATACTGCCTTCTTTTTAAAAAAAGTACTGTAATGAATAGAAAATGAGTGCATCCTATTTCCTCAATAGGAAGAATTAGATACATGTAGTTAATTCCTATTTTCAGTGGTGCAGGACTACTACTTTTATTTGAAAAAAAACTTCAGACTGAAGCTTTTCAATGGAGACAACACAAGGGAGAGAGAGAGAGAGAGAGAGAGAGAGAGAGAGGGAGAGAGTGAAAGAAAGGGAGAGAGACATAGAAAGAGGGAGAGAGAGAGATGCTAGTTATCACTTTCAACTTTACCAAAACAGTTAGTTCCAATTAAAAGCCCATTTTTACATAACAAAAAAAAATGTAGGCGACAGGATTGTTTGAGCTTTGTTGTATCAATTCAAAGACAATGATAATATTAAACAATAATGCTATTCTATTGGATAATCAAAATTTATAAAATATGGAAAAAGCCAAATAGAACAGCTTAATGAATAGAAAAGCAATGTACAAAAGTTTATCTTTATATGGAGTGCTTTGCCCATGACTGAAAGCACAATACCAATCACAATGCACGTAAATAACGGGACAACTGCACTGCATTACAGTATCCTAAGCAAACACAAAACACAAAAATTTCAACTCACACTTTGTTTCAGTTCCACAGTTTAATTGCGTTACCAGAAAAGCAATGAAAAAGAAATTTATAGAACACTCCTAGCACCTATAAAAGAGCATCTAAAGCTAAAAAAGTGCTTGTGACACTCAGAAATCGACACATAAATATATATATATATATATATATAGTTTATAGAAAGTTTTGTGCTTATTCAGAATGAAATGCAAGCTCAGCAACAGTTTAAGATGGCATTACTTCACTGATGCATGCTCATCTGCTATTTCGAGCAAGGAAGTTACAATAGAGAACACAAGAGTAACTCTAGAATTACTCACTAATCATAAGAAGAAAAAAATCCACAGCCTAGCTGATTGGTTTCCACATCACAGTAGGAAATTTGTGTATGTGCGATTCAAAACATTAGCCAGTTCCCAATGAGCCAGATTGTGGGGTAAGGAAAATCCACGAACTATATTTTTGTTTAAAAGTTTCTTTTACATATAATTTGAATAAGTTTTTAGAAAGCTAATGATAAAATACTGATGACATGTCAGTGCTGTGTTCCTCATTTCTGACATTATAAATACAAATTGTTCTGAATTTCTGCTCATAAGAACTGGCAACGGAAGTTAAAAAAAACCACATTATAAATTAGACAGCCGTCTTGTTAGGTAACATTGTAATACATGTAACATACATGTAAAACAAGTTTCATCATTCTTCAATACACACAAACACACACACACACATTGACTCTTTTATGTTGATTATGAAAAAATATGCATATATTTCTAGGTGAAGACTACAGGGAAACAAAAAACACAGTGCTAAATACACACCAAGTTGTTGAATTTCTTCAGCACTACAAGTAAAGAAAGTTGGAATCCATACAAGCAATAATACCATCACTTAAGACTGTTAGAATTCATTGAACAAACTGTGGGAACGTTTGTAAAAAAATCTCTGGGAAAATACAAAATTTATGTGTATGAATATACAGTTTGAGAAACAATAATAATATTAATAATAATTATAAGGATGATAAGTAAGTTTCAGGGGGAGGGATCTTTAATTCAACGGTAAGGGGAGATAACTTTGCAGCAACTAAGGATTTCACTCAAAATTGGTAAGATTGAGCTTGCGCCTGAACATTACAAAGTAAAATGTATTTAAAAAACACAGAAAAAAAAAATTTTTTAAATTGGTTAAAATAAATATTTTTGACAAATGTAAAAACCAAGTGGACCTGCTTTCCATGTATCTTGCACCTAATAATGTTTTTTAGAAGTATCACACAATATTGTTTCAGAAATCTAGACACTTTCAAACAGAAGGTTAGAACCTCCTTCAAGCTTATCAAATAAAATTTTGGGATAGTCTCAAAAATATAATCTAATATGAAAAACAAATACAATGGCAGAATGAAAAGATGAAAAAATTCATCCAATGTTTGTATCTTACCGCAGATGATTGATAAAACGTAGCTGTGAAAAACCTATCTTTTTTACTGTTATTGCAATAATGCCTATATGATTGACTATTTCTTTCCAAAGTTAATTTCAAGACAGGATCCGCTGTACTCTATTTTTACAAATCTTACTTGATTGTGTTTCAATAATACCGCAAAAAAATAACACAACAAAAAAAAATCACAGCCAATTACATACTCTCAACATCCTGTTTTGGGTTTTTTTTTATGGAGACAACATTCTCACTCTTTGGATATAGGAAGTTATAAATTATGCTTTCATGAATTAAATATAACAAGCATCAAATGTGTTAGGACAGCACAAACATTTTAAAGTATTTCAGGGTTTTTCAATGTCCTTTTATACACGGAGCTTTCTTGGCACAATCTCTACATCACTACATACCAGATTCTTCAGCTGTTTGCTTTAGGACATAAATTTAGAAGATTTATGTGATGCCATAACAGGCTATAATCATAAGTAGCCAGAGGAGAAGTCAACTTTGATTGAATGCCCTGAGCAAAAAAAAAAAAAAAAAAAAGAAAGGGAGGGAAGAACATATTGCAGACTTAATCATCAAACCTAGTTAGAAAGAGATATCATTTTTACCCAAACATTTGTGCATGGTAATTGTTATCATGCCGAAAAGAAAAGAAAAAAAAAACAATTTGACCTCTGATACCAAATAATTCAGAAAAAGTTAAATCACAATACTAAAATTCAGTCAGTGTTAAGCAGGAAGTACCAAGGGCTAAAATAAAAATGAAGAACTTTTAGCAACAAAAAAAAAAAGAGGTATGACACTTGTGAGCTAATCAAGGTAAGAAGTTGATTAGTTGAACCAACAAGAAGAGTAAAAGACTCATCATAGAAAAACAAGAGAAAAAGATTAAAAAGCTACGAGAGGAGATTCATTCACAGCAGAGACAGATGGTTTTCATAAGAAAATTCCACAGAATTTTGTTCATATTCTGAGTTTTGTTGCTTTTCTTGAACAGCAATGCATTGAAAAAGAAAATATTGAGATGAAAATATATTTTGACCCTTGTCTACCACTCACCTTAATTAAACCCAAATTTGATATTTTTATTCAAATAAAATGGAACAAGTAAATAAACCCTCTTAAAGGAACAAGTTATTCTTTAGAAAACGGAGATCAAACCCAGAGATTTTGTTATCATGTTTGTTATAAGGTGTGATTCCCATTTTTCATTACTGACTGAAATAAAAAAGGGAGGGGTGTGGAAAAAAATGATATACATAAAGTTACTAATGACTGTCCCAAATTGTTCATTTCCAACAGCTAAATAAAAACAACCTGATAAAAATAAATATCATTTATACTCTGTTCCCAATTTACATCATCATAAATTGAACCATTGACAAATGCAGCTTTTTTGTTTTTCTACTGACTTTTGACTTTAAATATTATGTTCAATGGCATAATGATACATTTAAGTTTGCCAACATCTTGAAATGCATTTAAAGAAGATCAGCGATAATAACTAAGAGGGTTTTGGCCTGCTGCAGTTGTTTGTGCTGCCTATGAATTGTCAATCCTAGTCCTCTTTAGCGGAGCCCTTGTCAGCAGGGTTGGGAAGCTTCACAGCAGATGGCTCTATGCCCCAGATCTCCTTGGCATATTCGTTGATGGTTCTGTCGCTGGAGAACTTTCCGGAGGCAGCAATGTTCAATGCTGATTTCACTGCCCACTTCATCTGATCCTATTAAAATAAAGAGAAAATTTTTAAAGGTTTTGATTTATAACAGTTAAGTTATCAGCCAAAATTGGCTTTTTGTGTATACTGAAGCAATAACATTTAACATTACTCACTTCTAGCTCGCAAGTATGTTTTAAATGACCCTTTTAGGCTTTCAAGTGTTAGAAAACATTTGTATCAACAAGTGGGTGTTTCAACAAGTGGGTAAGGAAGTTCTCATCATATCAAAGCAAGAGACTTTCAATGTTACTGAACTAGTTTTTACATAAAAGAATCAGATTATTGCTACTAAGGACAAAAAAGAGCATGGTTTTAAGAGCTCATTCCCTTTTATTATGATTTCTTCAAAGACAAGAGGAAAAATTGAAAGCTAGTTTGCCCTTTTGTACTGATTCTTTGTAGGGCACTCCTAAAAAATGTCATATTCATAGACAAAAGAATATTACAATAAAGAAAGAACTATTTTTGACTAAAATAAAGCTGACCTTGTACAGATCTGAAACTTGTGTCTGGCAGTCAACATAGGATCTGAAGTCAGCACAGAGGGCAAATCTGTTGAATGAAATCATTAGATAAAGTATTTTACAATCAAACATGAAACATGTTTGGGTTCTAGCGCCTTACTGATTCTATACTCACATGACATTATAGGCAACCAATGAAAGTTTGTTATTCACTGACTCATAAAACATGAAGAGTTAAAAAAATTGTCGTAACAAGTTACCATATTCCTTTTCATGCAACATGCTATGGAGGATAATGCAAAGATGAAAAATTTCCTTTCCCTGATATTACCTTGTTTAGA
This sequence comes from Elysia marginata, assembly GCA_019649035.1. Taxonomy (NCBI): domain Eukaryota; kingdom Metazoa; phylum Mollusca; class Gastropoda; family Plakobranchidae; genus Elysia; species Elysia marginata. The sequence continues at coordinate 244,776 of BMAT01013831.1, read as the reverse complement.
ACTTCTGGCATTTGAAAAACTTTTATCAACACATTACCAACCTGTCATTGTTGAGAAGGCCATTGTAAACCTCACAGAAGAGGCCAGGCTGGTCAGGGCTAAAGTAGCCGCTGTTAATCTGATCCAAAGCTTGCTTCAGCTCCTCGTCATTCTCATAGTACTGTCTTGGGTTGTAGCTAGGACATGACAAAATACATGTAAGTTGGATTACACATTGTTGAGATAATTTAGTTCCAATTCAATAAATTCTTTTATTACAGCTTATAATGAAAGTCTCAAAACCCCTAAAGTTTTAACATTTCAAAACACACTTAGAAATGACATTTTGAAGAGTGGTTTTACAAAACTCGGTATCTGCACTTTCATAGACATCAGAGTTATGCTCTTAAACAAATTTTCATTTTAAGGTAAACATGAATATACTTTGTTTTCATGCAAAGTTGGTAAAAGGCCTCTATTTTATGATACTAAATGTCAAACTATCATATGTATGTTTACAAAGACAAAGAGAGAGAAGTGAGAAGTTTTTCTAAATTTTCTCTAACACTTTAAAAAAGGCAATATAACTTTAGAAAACCACTCTTCAACTGACCTTCAACCAATTGGAACTTGAGTAAATAAAGGAAATCTTCAACTTACCCCTTGCGGAAGAGTTCCTCTACCTGCTCTACTGTCATGCCAAAGATGAAAATGTTCTCACGTCCCATCTCTTCCATCATCTCAACATTGGCTCCATCCAGGGTGCCAATGGTCAATGCTCCATTGAGCTGAGGTAAAATGAAAATTCTTTAAATGACTTATAAACTGGATGCTTTTCATATCAAACTTAACATAATTTTACCAACTCATTGGTTTTGGTAGTTTTGATTTGAGAGATCCACCCATTTCACTGTAAAAATTTTAACCAATATAAAACTTGTTCATTTTGCTCTCACAAATCGTTCAAGTTAAAAAGAATGATTAAAGTTGCTAGACCTCACTACAAGTTCAAAAACACAGGTCATAAACTGTTTTCATTAGTTCATCCCAGTTCTGGTATACTCATCAGCACAGACCTGAAAAAGTGTGACTTGAAGCATCATAGAAATACAGTTTTTAAAAAATAATTGAGGCTGCCTCACACGTTTAGCTTTCAGCAGTTTCATTTAAAGGTGTTGACTTTAAACAGATTTCTTTATGTTTGAAACCTTTCAATATGACTTGCTTATCCAACATACATTGATACAATACCTTATTATCACACCTGGGTAAGCATCAGGCAGGTAGGCCTACTCAATGATCTTGTTTATCCATTTAAAGAAGTGGTATGAAAAAAAACTTAAAGATGCTGCTCTGTAATTTTGTAATGTGTCAACAGGCTAAAGGGATTTGCTATTTGATTGCTGCTCCTCTGAAGGTTAAGAAAGTATACTAGTTGGCAATGAAGCCCATGTGAGGTGCTGAGAGCATTTTAGTGGATTAAATGTTATGAAACAGGGATGCAAGAACCTCATGAAAAAAAGCAGGAAATTTTTTTAAAGGAAGCTTTCGAGCGCGCGCTATTCTGATTACTAAAGCAAGTCCTGCAGTGTGTAGCAGTACTTAGCAAACACGATTTTGCCACCAGATTTGTAGGAAACTCTCTTTTTACACAGCAATCACCAAGCAACACCATCCTCGTCTGAAATTTCATGATATAACTAGAAAAAGTCTCCACTGTTGTCTTTCTCTTCCATCCACCACCACCCCCATTTGTTCTTTGAAATAGAAACATTTGAGAGAGATATAGACTTGGACTGGCTGCCATGATCTAAATCTAGATTGTCACTAACGTTAGTAAATGTAACTAGAATCTAGATCTAGATCTAGATTTCCTAATGTAAGACTAAGTCAGTAAGTGATTAGCTACACTGTTTCTCAATGTCTAATCTAGATCTATAGGCCTATAGAATAGATCTAATTTAGATTTGAAGAGTAAGACTACTAAGAGTAAGCCTCTAGTCCGGCACTTGCTTGAAAATCAATCAGATCTACATAGATCAACTGGTGCAGCAACCACAATACGAAATATCACTGAAAAGGATCGCTATAGGCTCAATAAGACGAAGTGCTCAAGATTGCTCAGGGTGATCTAGATCTAACCTAGATGTAATGTAGGAAAGGATTATAAAGGACTCTCGATGTTTTGAACAGTCATAGAAGCATGTTCGTATTATCGTAAGAGTGGACAGATCACCGAGTATACAAAAGATAAAGAAGGAAAATTATCGGTAGCATACTTTTACTTTCACTTTTACGCCCATTAGTCAAGCGTTACGAAATTGTATGGACACTTTCGAACTCACCACTATAAATAAATTGGGCCATGACATTATATATGAGATATATAGACGGGAATCGATTGACAGATAAACAAAAAGAAATAATCGGTATCGCCATAGAATCGGAAAAAGGTTAAACATTTGCTTCCGATTTTCCAGTCGTCGTTTCTCGGTTTCAAGTTGTTATTTTAATAAGTTTATAATTTTTCCGACTTTTTTTTTTTGCTTATTGTCTGACAAAAGGAATATGAAAATCGAAAATCGGAAAAATCAGGAGAGACGAAAAAATCGGAATTCCGATTAAAATTGGAAAACTTGCATCCCTGATAAAAGAAAACCCTTTTTGCTCAACTATTTAGCCTAGTGCTTTGGACTGGTGGCAAATGATAAAAATTTGCTCACCATGAACTTCATGTTGCCTGTTCCAGATGCCTCAGTGCCAGCCAGAGAAATCTGTTCACTCAGATCTGCGGCTGGGATGATCTTCTCAGCCAGGGACACTCGGTAGTTCTCCAGGAACACAAGCTTCAGGCGGTCCCCGACAATAGGATCATTGTTGATGGTGCGGCCAACATTATTGATCAATTTGATGATCATCTTGGCAGTGTGGTAGCCAGGAGCGGCCTAAAAAACAAAAACTTAATTGGTGAAACACTGAATAATTAAGATTTTGAATTACAGAAGAACATGTTTAAAACAAAATTTAAGGGGGTTCAATTCTCATTTTGGTTTAAACATAGTACATAATTTGATATAAAATTAAAGGGATATAAGCAACACCAGATTGTTTCAGTTAAGTCATAGTTTGGCAGCCACAGATTTCTGTTAAACACATGTTTAAAAACAAAGAAGAAGAAGACCAAACAAAATTCCACATTCTTTTTGGTTTAGCCGTTTTTTCAGTTAAGCTGTATTGGGTTTAGGTTTGGTCCACTGTTCATGTAATTAAATTATATTGTACTGATGGGTCTGCCTGAAAGCAATGAGATTTATAAAGTACTGGGGTACTGAAAACAACAACACGTACACAGCACAAAAGGAACCACTTGCCTCCATATAAAGTGACCCCATTGAAAACTCTATTTCAGGTTTAGTCAACACTGCCCAGTTACTTACAGATAAGGCAAGTTTTGTAACTTTTAGCTCTGGATGTATTTCAGTTGCAAATAGTTTGTCTCGCATTCGTCCAAATGAGTCGTAAGTCCCAAAGGCTTAGTTTGGAGATATAGGCTTTCAAAGTTTAGTATGTGTTCAGAAATCAAAATTCATTTATTTTAGATATTGATGCTAAAACCACTTCTAAACAGTTTTCACACCTAACTGATATTCAAATTTTATTTTAAGGTGTTTAATTTAAATTGGTATGGCTACCAAGGCCTCAATACCCTTATAGTCGTCTAAAATTTAATGCTTGCTGTTTTCTCCCCTTTCTGAAATTTCACAAGTCCTGACTCTGCCAACTTCAAACAGCTATAACTCTATACAGTAGCGTGATAGAGCTTTTCTATTTACAAATAATGGAGGCAGCCACTGCGCAATCGCATGATTGAAATATTGTAAAGGTATGAAATTAGCAGTGGAGAGAAGTAGGCTTTTTAGTGGAATTGCCCGAAATGTGGCAACATGGTTTAAAGCTATGTTTCTCTAAGTGGCAAGGCGGTGGGTGCGAAGGTTCAAATCATACTAAAGGCAGACATTTCGGGCATTTCCACTAAAAAGCCTACTTCTCTTTACTGCTAATTTCATACCTTTACAATATTTCAATCTTTTCTATTTATGTATTTTGAAGTAGAGAAAATAGGCTTTTCTGTGATCCAAATATCTGACTAATGCCAATTTTGACTTAAGACTCATTTGGACTAGTTGCAAGACGTTTCATGGTGAAAGGAAAAACATTTTCTCTCAACATGATTTTCATAATAAAAATAACCAAGCAATAACCATTAAGCTCAAAATGACCCATTATCTTGTCCCACTGACCAAACTTTATGCAAGATAAAAATAGTCAGCATGAAACATAAACCAATTAAATTAATTTGCAACTTGGTTTGAAAATAGTTTTATTTACCTTTCCACCAATCATGACTGTTCTGGGAACAAATGGTGCCTGAGGGTTCTTCTTGATCCTGTTGTAGAGCACAATGACATGCAGGCAATTCATCAGCTGTCTCTTGTACTCGTGGATACGCTTCACTTGCATGTCAAACATGGAGGCTGGGTTCACTTTCACACGGTACTTCTCCTGAATATACTGGGCAAGCTTCATCTTGTTTTCCTAGAAATATGTTGGAAAATTTCACATTTGATTAATCAACTTGTACTCTTTTCATGGTAAGACAGAATACCTTACCTTTTCCTTTACAACTTTAGAAAAAGAGAAGCACCTTTTTCAGCTGACATAGAGTTTAAAGAGTAAGCTGCCTAGGTTCAAGTGGTACCAGAATGGCAAATGCAAACAGCCTCTTATTTGTCCCTTTACTTTACCTGTTTGACTTTCATTATGTTGCGCAGGAACGTCTCCTCTTTAGATGCAGGTGTCAGTTTCCTCAGCTCAGAAAGAGAGACAACCCAAGTCTCTCCAATTTTCTGAAATACAATTCAGGCATAAAAAAAAAATTAATATTTAGCCATAGAAATAAACCTTTGTTATGATAAATATTTTTTTTCTTTTTTTCAATCTCCAGCTACATAAATAAATAAAACTCATTTAGGTTTTATTGTTTTTTTATCACACATATTGTTATATGTAAAAGACACTATGAGGTAATCGAGCTCCATTATGTCAATACTACTACTACTAATAATAATAATAATGGTGATGATAATAATAATAACAATAATAAGCATTTGTTTAGAGCTCCCACAAAATGAGTCTACTTGCAGTGTTGGTCAATTTAAGAAAATAGGTGTTTTTAGGCGCTTAGTCAAATTTTTACTCAAAATTGCTTTTGCGCAATTTGAAAGTCTATGATGTTTTCTATCATATGCTGTTATGAGATAATCTAAACAAAACTTGTGATGTATTACAGGGGTTGCTAAAACACGGCAATGCCATTTTGACTCACTGCAATATGAAACCTTTAAGTCCAATTTTCTCCACAATTTGAAAATTATGTCTCTTGGATTCTTTGTCTTTCAAGTGCAGTAACTCAGAACCTTATTAAGATGTTCAACGAATTTTTCTCCATCTTAGAGAGCTTTTAAAGGCATTTCCGAAGACACACATGACTCAACACCACACAATTCCACATGTAGACTCATTTTTGGGACCTCTACACATCTATTAAAAGTTAATTAAAAATCTTAAATCGCTCTACATTGAATATATATATATGCTAAAATGCAAATATACACCGTTTTCCACAGTTATTTGTCAAGTTGCTTTTTTCAGTTCTTTACAACCATTGAAATATTTTTTATTATCTATTCCTTTTGGAGTTTAAACAGAATAAATTACTAGTGCAGATTGTAACTGACCTCAGCAATGACATCTGCCAGGCCTGGGTTACACAGCAGGAGCCATCTCCTCGGGGTGATGCCGTTGGTTTTGTTCTGGAACTTCTTGGGGAACATTTCATAAAAATCTTTAAATCTGAAAAAGAAATACAACAACATAAGCTTATATCGGATTTACCTAGCAACAATTACTCAGAAACATATTTTAGATTAAAATGTTTCACAAGGTTTATTCTAGACAGGCATGTTAGACTTATGATTACAAAGCATGGCTTACTTCATTCACCCCTTGCATATCTGTATAAGCATATGTCAGACAAAATATCACGACATACATGTTCCAATAAATGCAATGTTTCTTTTTTGTTTAATATACTTAATAACCTTTACTTTCAGTAAAGTTATTATTGTCATCTTCAAAGCTTCAGGAACTTTGTGCAAAATTACAATCTTCTTAAAAAAAAATAAAAAACATTTAAATTTCTGAGGATAGTGAAACTTATTTGCAACTATCTAAATATAAAGGCATGACTTGTTTCTCAAATCCTTTTTTTCAAGTAAGAGGCTGTTTTGTCCCTATTGTTTTAATTTAACATGAAAACTCTGTTAAGTGGTTCGTGCTTCTATTGTGAATAAGCTGCCTAAACGAAACCAAGCTCTACAGTTGATCTTTTTAAGACATGACAGAAGAGCATGAATTTGAAAACTTAACTTTCATGGTTTCATGTTAAGATCAATAGAGGAAGCTTTAATCTCGTTTTCATAATACACAGTTCA
>BMAT01013831.1:220983-233331 GCA_019649035.1 Elysia marginata | reverse complement strand
ACATGTAGGAAGAGGCGCTAGAAAATAACTTCATTATTATTATTATCCTTCTTTGAAAAATACAGTTGAAAAGTTTACTAATTTTACACAAACTAGACAAAAGAATTTACTTCAATCCTTGTAAGTGCTCAATAATTATAAGTGTTTCAATTTGTATATGAAAAATGTGTAAATAAAGGGTATTATAATTTAATTAAAATTATCTTAAAATTAATAAAAACTGAAGTATAAATGTAAAATTTGCAGTGAGGTCAAGCAATAAAATGACTCTGTCAAAGATATCCTTAATATTGTTTTCTTAATAGATTGTATCTACCCATATGTACCAATTTTTCATCTTTTTGTGTGTGTGTGTATGCATATCTTCTCTCACTCTGCCTTTAGATTTTTTCAATACCCTTTAAAATATTTAAATAATGATTTATCCCTCAGTTACTGCTTTTCTGCTAATCATTATCATACCTATAATAGCTGTTTCATACTTTAGTTATCCTCTCATTTGTATTTCTTATTCCTCTTTCCTTCTCTTTGATGTCTATGCTTTCTTGTTACTACTCTCTGGTTTGTTTTTGTTTTATCTTTTACCTCCCTGTCTTTTGTTTTATCTTATTTCCATTCTCTCTCCTTTTCTTCGCTATTTCATTCTTTCCATGTCTTCTGCCCCATCACCTCTATAAAAACATTTTCCTTTAATAAAGTTGATAAGATTGGTTCCTCCTCTTTTCCTCTGCTCAAAGATAATTATGACAAATATAAACTAAAAAGTAGATCTAGCCTTTGGTTCAGCATTATATCTATTATTGTTATCATTCATAGCAAGTCATGTGAGGTCTAGGAACAGTTATACAGGTGAAATGTTTTCTTAAATGTAGCATGTGTTGAAAGGCTAGTTCTTGGTGTGCAAATGGCTGCAAGCGCAAATTTGCACACTTCAAAATCACACATCATGCACATGGTTTCAGCAACTGAAGATCAGTGCACACTGCACAGCTATCGACTGCTTGATCAGCCTATTGACAGGGAGCCATTTTCCTCCGCATTGTAGAAAACGGAACATTTTTGTCCAATCCTTAAAATTCACATATCTTAAACCATTATTTGCGACAATTGTTACCACCTTCGTCTGAATGAAAATGGATCTAAAGCTTTTTAAAAGATTTTTTTTTTATTATAGATAACACCCTCCATTATACAAAGGATTTTTAAGATACTACTTTCATTTTTATCCATTAAAGAGCCTAAAGTTTTTTAACTTTTGTCATCATTAATCTGGCTATAAAAAGTGTTTGTCCCACACACAATATAAGCACTAACGAATGAGAAGTAGGGTCCTTATTATTCTTGTCACACAGCAAAGTGAGATAGTTTGCTTTCCTTGCCACCTTTACTTTCGCAAAGTCTCAAGAGACCTTGCTACCTCATTAGTGTTGGGTGCCAACAGAGGAACAAATAAATATTTGCCAGGACTGGGGATCAAAACTGTGACTAACCACCATAGTGGTTTGGCTGACGCTCTTGTTCCATATCCATAAAACCACATCAAAGTTGGAAAATTCTATTACTTAGCTTATCAATAGTTAGGACCCACACCTGGTCAGAGGAAGATATTACCTGAGTGTCAACCCATTTTTCTTTGCCATTGACATGTTGCACTCTGCCGAAAAAGTTGACAGGCAGGCAGTACTCTGGCCTGGCTTTCTCCCATGGGTTTCCGTAGCGTAGCCAGTCATCTGGTTCCTCAACCTGTTGAAGGGGTATTGTGAATTGAAAGTAAAAATGTTATCTTTTTTTAAGCTCTAAGACTTAAGCATTGACAAAGCTTAGCACTTGTTATCACATAGATAAAGCTGTGTAAGTGAAATACCTCTTTAAAAAAAGCATTCAAAACTTAAAGGGGCTTGAATTTTGTTTCTGAAATCTGGATCCTAAAATATGCTATGCTTTGCTTTGAATGTTTGCCAATATGTAGCAAAGACTGATATATGCATAATTAATAGGAAGAAGGGGTGATTTTTTTTGTGTGTAATGAAGTATCAACAAGAAAATCTTTTTGAGTACCACAACCCACTTTACTTCATACAAACAAAGACACAGGTTGAAAAATAAGGTAGCATAAATCATAAAATGTCTAAATGACATCCCTAAAATAATAAAATACTCATGATATAAAATTTAAAAAGTTGCTGAGAGTAGCGCTTACCTGCCAACCATTCTCAATTTTTTGGGTAAAGATTCCATAGTCGTAACGGATGCCATAGCCATATGCTGCAAGGCCAAGGGTTGCCATGGAGTCCAGGAAGCAAGCAGCTAGGCGACCAAGACCTCCATTACCGAGGCCAGCGTCTTGCTCAATTTCTTCCAGCTCCTCTATGTCCAACCCAAGCTGAATGGAAAACAAAGTAGACAGTGTTTATAAAATATTACAAACAAGATCGTACATTCTCCCATGTAAATACTTTTCTAAAACTTATAAGGTGTTTAATTTCCTTGTATGCTTCTCATCTTGACAAAGATTTTAAATTTTACCCTAACAGAACTTGCTGCAATGGGGCTGACCTTAATCTCATCAGTATCATGTGAATCTTTGTACAAGACACATCTTTTCCACCTTTCTTCTTGTGTATAACAATGCACATTGTGCAGCCCTTGTTTTTTGACAGAGTTAGTGAGTAGGCACAATAGTGAAAAATCTATGCAACATAAATGAATACTTCTAGTGCAATTTTGATAGAAAAAAAACAGCACCAGCAGTAATGATCACATGGTAGATATAGGACAATACTGAATAGGTCAGCCGCATTATATGAATTGTATACTCAATTGGCAATAACAAAAGACATAAGTAGGTTATTGCATGTGCACTTTCTCGAACACTTTGACTCTCAACTAGAATAATTTTTCATTATAAAAAAAAAACAGTTGCTAATATGGCACACAAAAAAAAACTATTTCTTGTCACAGCATGTGTCTGAATAGATCAAAACAATCTACATTGATGCAATGTATCATATATTTCAATTTTGTTTGCTACAAATGATTAAAAATTCCATGTCAGCATGCACTGCATGGGTAAACAAATAAGTGAGAACAGCATGTGCAACAGCATCAAGATAAGCAGTTGACTATGGGGGCACAAGGGAAGTGTGAAATAAGTTGTCAACTTCTCACCTGGAATATGTGCATAAATGGGTTTGGCAGAACAAAGTGTGCACTGGTTTTTTTTTATTTTATTTAAATAAAATTGGCCAACACATGTACAATTTAAATTTAAAAAAAAAACAGTGATAAAACCATTTTTTAATTTCCCTAATTCAGCTAACTATTTATCTGTATAGTTGTTCATCTTTTCCCTGTCTATTTGTCTTTCAGTTGGCACGCACAAACAAATACTAGATAAAACATAAAAGACAGGGGTGTAAATACCATTTATACATTTCACTCATTTTGTTTTCTTTCATTTTATCCCTGCAGTTATTTCTATAATTAAACATTTCTCAGAAATAAAGCTGTCTTATGTGAAAATCACAGTCACTTTTATCAGTCAGTTTTTTACAGCCATCTTATAACAGCCATAATTTTTTTTAAATTGTAAAGAACATCTCAGGGGCTCAAATTATTTTCATGTAGCAAATTTCACATACCTGATACATGGCTTCATCACAGGAACTTTGGATGCCCAAGTTGACCATGGTATTGGATAAGGTACGGCCCATATAGAACTCCAGAGATAGGTAGTAGACACGCTGTGGTGAGAAAAGAGAGGAAAGCCAATTCATAAGTCTTGTCTCTTGAAAGTTTAAGAGTAAGACCTATACAGTGCAACCTCTGAATAAAGACCTGGAAAAACGTTAGTAAAAACAGGTCTTACAAGAGGGGGATCTTAGCTCAGGGGTTAAATTTGTATACCCACATAAGAGGACATCCTCAAATCGGTCGTTATTGAAGGGGTCTTATTTGAGGGGTTCCACTGTATAAATATATTTTACATGTTCTTAGCATTTATTTTTGGCAATCATCTTCAGCATTTCATAAAGCATATCTAAAATTTGATACATTTCATGAACCATGAGAGAATAATAGATCAAGTCCTGCATTTAATATTAAAGCTCTTTTGCAATCTAAGTTCAAGTGGCCACAGAAGTTGTCTCTTCAATCTGGTCACAAAGCATATCATGCTTGTAATATGAAGGGTCTTTGTAATAAAGTGTAAGCTTGGCCTTGAATAACCAGGTTTTTTAATCACACAGAGAACAGCACTAAAGATTTTTTGAAAATAAATATTTTCCTTTCCTTTATAATTCTATGAAAACATAGAAAGGCCGAACATCATGCCACACAGGGATGTCTCTTGATTATTATTCTGCTATTGTGTAACTGAATTTTTTTTCAGCTCCTAAAACTCCCTAAAAGTCTTCAGTCTTTGGGTGATGTAAACAGACAAGAAACAAGATACTGGTGGCAAAAAAAGAAGTCAAATAATATTTTTTTCAAAAGGGTAGATTTCTGACCCTCTCGAATGCTCATTCCGTAGGATCAATGAGATATATAGAAGATTAGTTTGTTGACTTGACAGTTTTGTGGCAATATATTTTGAGCATTAAATACAGATTTCAGGGGCCTGACACTTTTAGTTGCCTACTTTCTTTCACTTTCATTTGCAATTTTCAAGCTTGGTTAAACAATTATCTCTCTGTTTTGTTTTGCACAGTTTAGAAAGTTAGTGTGCATTGCGTAAATTAGTGTAATTATGAAATAACCAGCGGATAAAAGTGATGTAAGTTTTTTTAAAGCAAATTTTGTTTATTACCAAAACTTTACAAATAAACAATCACTAGGCTCAAAAGTGCTCACTACCTTTTGACAGCACAATAGGTCATGTGCTGACTTTACCGAAAGACATAAATAAAATTAATTTTTGAAAGGTTAGTCTACACAATATCTATTATTATTGCATCTTCTCATTCTAAAATGCTAATACAAGAGCAATTGTTCATATTTTTTTTTCCAGAAAAATTTCTTTCTCATAATCAAAGTATCCCATTCTAGAATGCTAGGTAAAAAAGCAAACATTCTTTTCTTTTTTTTCTCTTTAAAAAAAATTCTCTAAAAGTCTAGTTGAAATATCCTCTATTAGAATGATAACTAAAACAGCAGACATTTTTTTTCTCTCAGTGGTATTTCTCCTAATTGAAGTTTAAATACAGTATGCATACTAAATATTTATGCTCTGACTCTAAAAATTACATGCATGCTTGTCAAAGGCATCAAAATTAACTCAGAGTGTTGGACACAGCATACCATCTCTTTTAAAATAAACTCTAGAGTGTTATCAAACACAGTGTTTAATAACACTGTAGAGTTTATTTTAAGAGAGATGTACAGCATACCATCAGGATATTTTTTCCTCATGAATTTCCATTTTTCCCTACACAAAGCAGCTTCATTTTATATTCATTGTTGTGAATAATGAATGCTGCAATGGAAGGCTAACACTGTTTTTAAAGTATCTATGATAATTAGTTTGCAAAAGAAGAGTGACAAAGCTGTTGGCAAGAGTTATCTAAGAAATAAGTGCTAAACTCTAAAGTCATCATAATTACTAATTTTGTTTCAAAATAAAATCACATTGAACAAATACTTTGATAAAAGTTAAGAGTTTCTTATTTATAAATCTATGCACAAATTTAGATTCATGCCAGGTTTGATCAACATAGCCTGCTGCTAAAAAAGAATACTTTATTTTAAAGAAAGCCTGATACTTGGTAGCTGTTTGATGCAACTTGCATTTAACAAAAGAAAATGTGCCAAAAATTTACAGAGAAATTTTTTTTAAAGTATTGAGCATGTATGGTCATTTCATAAAGTAGAGTAGTTTGGCTTTGTTATAACACTCTTAGTTTCACCAGGTGCATTTCTTGTATTTCACAAGAATCTTTTAAACTGATACAGTCAACCTTGGTATAATTTCAAGTTCAGGTATGACTGTTATTGGTTTTCTTTTTTTAGTATTTCAAAGCAAACTCCTAATCACTCTCAAACTTGTAAAGAAAGACGATCACAAAAAAAGATCTAGCAACAGAAGAGTCAGAACAAGACAGAACATGAACGGAGTAGGAATCGAACCTGCACCATTTGCCGGCACCCCCTTCCTTGCCAGACGAGAGACCATATGAACAGATCACTAAGGCATCTGCTTCCACAAAAATGGAAGTTTCAGACAGAGGAACTTTCGCCTAGATCTCTGACTGACTGGAGCATTATGCTTGAGAAGGAAATTCCTAGCTCTATTTCTATCACAAGATGCAACAGCTCAAAGTAGGGTTAAGACCATTTGATTTCATTTCAAAGGAGATTCATGAAGTTGAGATTGGATTTTTAATATTCTGTCTTCATTCAGTGAGGCATCGACATAGGATCTTCACAATGCAGGTCCCAACAGGATGCATCTCTCATCAGAAAAACCAAGGCCTTGGCTTACGTATCCTGCTTTAAGGTGCTGATGAAACATGTCTTGATGTGCATTTTCCTATAGATCTACAAAAAACTTATGTTATTATTTGTTAATAATCTTAAGCTAGAGCTTTGTCTAGTATAAATGTTTAGAAAGTCAGATAAATATGCACAATAAACAGATATAACACGTTTCAATTTAAAAATTGGAGCATTTAACTTATTATAATGGTTGCATATTCTGCTACTCTTTTGTTTCATCTTTTGGCTTAAGAGTAGGCATGATAACAAAGGCAAAACATTGTTTGAATTGAACTTAAAATCTCCCGTATCAAATGCATATGATTTTTGTTAGGCAATCAGTTTTACGTTTGTTTACTTTACATTTCTATTTAATAAAATATGCTGTTGAAAACAAGAAGTAATTGCAAGAGGCAAAAGACTATCTTGTAGGGATCATAATTTCATAGTAAGTAAAAGTTTAGGACTTGAAAATTAGAAGAAATTTAACTCTAAAGCACTAGAAGGAGATAGTTAAAGGATGCAGTGATTATGAGTGTGTCGTCAGATGAATAAATGATACCAGAAATATTGACTGCCAAAAATAAGGTACCCAGCAAGAAACAAGAGAAAAAAAGTAAAATATCTTTGGCATCAAACACATCATGTGCAATGCCCAATAAAATATTGCATTGCCATAAAAGACTATCTAAACAAGTGTCACTTTTTAGATTTTCTTAAACAGTTAACTTATAAAATTTAAATATGGTATGATAGACTTGTAGAAAAGGGATTTTTTTTCTATGGGAACCAATAAGAGGCATTGAAAAAATAGATGAGGGATTTATAATGACTGAGGGCACATGAAAAAAAATCATTGCTAGGATAGGAAGTTGTTTTCTGCAGAAATAACTCTTGTTCAGTAAATTGTGAAAGCCAAGATCTATAGATAGAACATGTAGAGAACTGCAATAGGCCTACTTAACTCATGGACATCTACATACATGGCACGCTCTTGAACTTAGAGGTTGTGCTGTACATATATGTCCATGCGACAAGTTATGAAGGTTTTGATTTACTTTTGAGAGACGAGAAATTTTCAGCTTTAATAATATGTATAGATGGACAAGTCATTAAGATAGAAAATTTTACCTTAATTAACATAACTGTTCAAAGTTTGGCTAATAAATAATTTAATGTCATTCAAAGTGCATGCTAGGTGCATGAACCTGCAAATTTATTGAATAAAGTTTCAGTTTCAGCAAATGTTATGACCAATTTGAAGTTTACTTTTTCTTCACATTACTTATCAAAGTTGCTTGATATTCCTATGCAGCTCTGGTACTAGTTTTAGTTGCTGATGGTAATATTCTCCCAATGGCAAAAAAAATTTGCTTAAATTTTATTTTAATACCGGATCTTCTGATATGATTTGTAATTGAATGAAATTAACGCTTTTTCTTCTTTCTGACTATGAAATGTTGTATAATACGTTTTCTTTTGTTCCTTTTGCGGGCTTACTTTTCTCAAGAGATAATGCAATGGAGCTAAGTCTAGATTAGGTCTAGACAACGCGAGTGGGTTTATTCCCTATAATTACTGTAGGCCTACTACTTGAACTAAAAAAAAACTTGTAAGGTCGTGAAGAAATAACAGCTTCTGTTGATTTAAACCACACATTAATTGGCTGCTTTTGCAATCTCTAAACTAGAACTGACAAAATGAATTTATTATAAAAATATACTAGCTCTGAAACCAAGGGAGAAATGATGATTGATTTTTTTGCCTCCCACATTTAATTTACACAACATTACAAGAATTTAATTGCAGAACATTACATCATTATAGTCTAATCTATCCCATCACCTAATGTTTCTCATAAAAGTAAAAGGTGACTGAGCGGTACTGTCTTCTTTTTTTTTAATATAAATGCAATCAGAGGATAGTGTTTGTAACAAAAAATCCCCAAACATCTTTATATACAATGTTTTTGCAATCCTCTGTCCCAAAGAGATAAAAATTTCAAGAATCAACTTCATATCTAGATTTAAAATTGAAGGAGGTATATATATACTCAGTTACTGTTAATTACACACCGATACTTATGTTCAAGTTACATAATATTACATCATGTTGTCCAGTAAGTAATTGCGACAGATATTTTGGGGTAAATGATTTGCAATCCTCACTCCAAAATCCACTAGATCCCCAAGTTTTGTGTCAATAGCTTTAAAAATAAAAGAATCTGTGCATTTTTACTATTTTAGGGTTAATTTTTTAATGAAATGTGTGTACACCCCCTTCTTGCTGAACATTTTTGCTCTTTCTCTTTGTAAATGATTGCCCAACAAATTTCCTGGGTTTTGCAACAGTAAAATGGACATACCATTTTTTATTTGTGAAGGGATTTGGATACTTTATTTTAGAAAGGTTGGCTCTAATAATCGGAACAATAAGTTTAATCAAGAATTTGAACTATTTCAATTTTTTTGGTTTCCTTGCTACACAATGTTATAAGACTAGAGGCCCTGGTAAAAAAGACATTGAAGACAAATTTTCATTGTTAAGGCTGACAGTGAAACGGCTGGTATATAACAAAGGCATTTGGGTGTCACTCTTTGAGTTAGAAATTACTCCTTTCATTTTGTCAATTAATGTATATTTATTGCACACAACAACCTTAGTTTTATAAAGCTAACAACCATAGAATGTTTTACCATGAATGATCTGATGACCCATGAAGTTAAGGCTTAGATAGGCAGGCACCCTTGTATGGATGATCCTTCCCTCTTTTTTTTATTTTATTACCTCCAAACTGACTGAAAATAATCTCAGAATGAAGTAGTGAGATTTAAGCCAGGTGCTGATATATATAGGCCACATGCCTAGGTTCTACAGCCAATTTTTATTAATCAGTAATACATATATATACGTCCACACTCAGCACTTGAATGGTAGGCAGTTGGTAAATAAAATGCTTGTTTTTTTTTCAAACTCAGTTTTGAATCCAAAAAGGCAAAATTTATGGTTAAACTCTTTTAAACTCAGCTTTGCCTAATACATAAAGTTTCTTTCTTTTTAGCATTTTAATTTCATCTTAGTTCAAACTTTAGAAAGCCAGAGGTAAGTCCGTAAGAATGCAGATCTAGCTAGAATTTAAAAGAGACACTGTAACCAAATCTATTTAGGTCTACAGGTGTTTTTTTCCTCCCATCTTGCTTGTTTTTTGCTATGGATGACTAGGCTTCTCCTTGGTTTAATATTAAATTTTAGTTAAATCTTAGAAAAAGAATGGTGACTTTCTAATTTCTTTGCCTCGAAGTCCAACAGTTTTTTAATTATAAAAATGAATATTGCCAGCATCTAGGCTTTGGCCCCATCCTAACAGGTTAAGCATAGATTTTTTATTAGCATGCAAGTGTGTACTGCAATATTTTCAAGGGTTCATTTAATCTAATCTCATTGGCTAGAGAGACATGAATTTGAGTTGTGGGAAAACATTTCAATTTTGAAGATTTATAAATAATATTAGAACTAGATTTTACTTTAAAACTGCCATGTTCTTATAAATTTGTAATAACAAAGCATTTATATGGTGTCTAATCCACTCAATGCTCTTAGCAGCACCTTACAATGGGTTCTCAGAAGGGCCATTATCAACTGAATTACTCTCAGAACTCACAGTGGAACACCAGTAAGAGTGAATCACTCTAGCGCTGCCACTGACAAGAACTTTCACTTCCAATAGCCTTTCTCAAGAGAGTCAAGGTCCGAATGTCGACCTGCAGAACTAGGGGCTCATAAGCTGAGTGTCTACCACAAGACCACAAACTAACTTGACAAAGCCAAATAGGCAGAATCATAGATCATGTACATAGATCTATAGCTACACTGGTGTGGCTTTGAGGTCCCGTCCATTTGCCTTTACAAAACAAGAATTGGAACAATTACTCAGTTATAGCTGTCACGTAATGACATTTTTAAAAATTTTATGATTAAATTTAAAATTATCGGGAGCCATTTCATCTTCTGGCTAAATGGTTGGTGGGCAGAACCATGATAAACCAGTCAGCGAGGTCTAGATCTAGCCCTAGACCTAAGGGGTAGGCTTTTTTTTCATTGAATCTAGATCTAGACTTCTAAACCAATAGTCTAGATCGTTTCTAGATCTAGATCGAGTCATAGAGAGTAGATCTACAGAGTTTTAGTTCTAAGGCCCTAGATCTAGATCAAGAATCTGGATTAAATATTTTGATTATTTATTATAATTAGCTTGAAACCCAGAGTTCTAGACTCCATGTGAATTTTCTTACTTTCGGGTCAATTTCATAGTAATATTGCTGCGTCCTGATCCATCTGGAGACGAGATGGTCGCGAACCGTAAATGCAAGAGAAAAGTAATAGTCTCTTGGGGTCGCGACATTTCGGTCTTTCACCAGGGTGTAGTGAAGATGTCTATTGAAAGACTTCTTGATCGTAGCAACATTTTCAACAGGCGCAATTCCCCTGATGCTAATTTGCTTGCGCTTGTCACTATCGCTCTGCTTCGAAGTCATCTTGAATCTTCAAATGCCGGCGCCTGGAACGCCAATATATCGGCAAACAAAATTCTTGATTGCCTGTGGTTCTCAAGGCCGAGAGAACACTCAGTAATGCACTGAGCGACGGCAAGTTCAGCAATAAACAGAATCCAAAGGCGTAGAGAGGGGAAGCCTCAAGGAAGTAGATCTTTCTCACCTTGGCCTTTCAAGGTCGTTCTAACCCTGTTGTTCTTTCAGTTTTAGGTCTAGGCTAGTAGGCTACCTGAATGTTAGAATCCTGTTCTGTTGTAGCGCTGAAATGAACTTCTTACCTGAGCAAAACATGTAAATAACCATATTGAAAAGATTAAAATGTGAATCCAGTTTTGGCCTTTACTTCTGTTCGTAGATAGGCCAAAGTTTTAGAGTTTTTGTGTTGTCTTTTATGGACCATTATTTTATGGTGCAGGAAATAAGGTTCGCTAACGACGAAGCCAAACTAAACAGAGCAGGCCTGAAAGTGAAATCTGCCTGTAAATCTAGACATGTTTATAGAAAAAGCAACACACATTCTCTCTCTCTCTCTCTCTCTCTCTCTCTCTCTCTCTCTCTCTCTCTCTCACTCTCTTCCCCACCAAAACAGTGTACATTCTTGTTTGGTTATTGTTAACGAACAAACAAATTGAGGCATGAAAAAAAAAAACATTTACATCACCTTAAGTACCGGGTAATTTGAAAGCAACGTGTAAAGTTACGAGAAAAGCGTGACAATCTTCACTATAATCATTACCGGTATGATGTATGTCTACTTAACATTTGCGCCATTATGGGCTGATGATTCAGTTTTCTGAATTTTAAGCCTAAATTCCAAAACATTGTACTGATTCAGAGTCGCTTTTCATGTTTCATCTATATAAATAACAAGACCGTGTAGTTGTGCTGGTGATTTCAATTTTTTCAGTTCAACATTGAGGCTTTAGTTTTCAAGCCCTCGTCCTTCCCAGTTTTTTAACTAGAGGGCGGATTAGCTAATTTTAGCTGTGAAGCACAAAGAGCTTTTAAACGAACATATTAGCCTAGATCTAGATTTGTATTGTTCATTTTCACATGTACATGTATTTGGTTTCCGCTTTATATTCTCAAGAGATACAGACAGGGAGGGAGAGAGAGGCAGAAAGATAAAAAAAAATGCGGTTCCTTTTTCTATAATCATATACCGATCTAAACGCAGATTATACTATACGCTTCCGTTTTATCTAGTCGGGTTGGTCATCACGTGGATGCTTGGCAGAAAAAATTCCTAAACACTCTAGTTGGGCTTGTTTTGCGGTCACTCGAGCAGATAACAGTAACCTAAATTTTAAGGTGAATAGTGTCG
>BMAT01013831.1:187176-197673 GCA_019649035.1 Elysia marginata | reverse complement strand
TTGATTAGAGGTGCAGCCTACGTTCATATAAATTCATTGCATGCGGCTATGTGGAATTCAATCTCCAGATTTTTACCATGTTGACGGTTCTTTCCGAAACTCTAGCTTAACCATACTGTCTCTCTTCACAACACATTTAAGTATTATACCAATGGTGGCATAACAACCGCGGCAAAGCATTTACGGTGGTTGCTTTTTCTTATTATTAGCATGTGTAATGCACATAATTAGCCAGAAATGCTACCGAGAGTGAAAAGAAATTTGCGGCGATTTTCCCTAACTATATTTCGCCATGACTGTCAATTGTGATGCCCTACAAGTCTTACAGTAACCGGATAGGACGTTTGGTTCGTTATCTCCGCGTGTTCAGCCCGAAAGTGGCCCAAGGAAGAAACATTGGACCAGCGTGCTGAGGATCGTGCTCCTACAAGGAAAAGGCGTAGGAAAAAAAGCTGGGGGGGGGGGATGATAAGCAGCTTGTTGGAAGAAATGGGTGGCTGTGCCATTTCCCTCCCGCCACGCCGAAGAGCCATGTGAAAGGTTCTCGTACGAAGAATTTCAGACTCTTCATAATGCCAGTATAAAGCTATCTGAAGCCATCATCTACATTTCAATCGTTTGGCGTCATTGGCAAGATTCGCTTTTTGCAAATGATGCCAAATGTTCTTTTATTTTACCATTAACAAGAAAAGAAAGTGAAACTGCAACTTGAAAATTAATTTTTTGTGTTCACTAACTGCTCCTTCTCGTGCAAGTTCGATTCTCTGTTCTGGATGCGTTGTTCAGTATGAGTTTACTTTTTAGGCTTCCAAATAAACTGCATTGCTTAGCACACCTCATACAAATTAAAATCTGAAAACCGGGTGTCCTCATTGACATGCCTTCCCTGATGCTTCCTGAATCAATGGGAAACGAAATTAGAAATAAATCAGTTACCCCCCTTTCCCCATTTATTGCAGTCCTTTTGGGTATCGTGTTTCACAAGAGTCTGAATGACGCGCAAGTCTTAATTTAGTCTCGGTACCGAAAGTAGGGACAAGGTCTCTCTTAATTCCAGCTGTTAGTCCTTTTAGCGGATTGTCTAGATTGCAACGAAGGATATAAATATGTGAAGTGCTCAAAATTACTGAAGCCGAGAAAACCGCGAATCTATAAGTCTATCGCATCGCCGAGCACAGCAGACATCTTTGACCCTACCCTATGATACCTGATATCGATCGTCTGAGATTAAAACCCAAACGGCTACAGCTGAATCTACTAATTTAGTGATATCTATAAGACAAACTTGACTAAAATAAATTTCGTATTTCTTTTTAAGGCTATGTATATTGTTTTGCGGTCGTCAACACATGTGCAGTTTTATATTATCTCTTACTATTTTATACTTGTTAGAAGGCTTGTCAAATCCTCGCCTTATAACGGAAAGATTTCAGAAATAGGGTTTCGTTCAAACATCGGTAGAACTTAAAACTTAAATAGAGATTTTATTATTATTATTATTATTATTATTATTATTATTATTATTATCATAGTCATCATCTTGATAGGTGTTTATATTAAACGAGTTAAAGTGAAATGGTGTGCAATTATTTTCCACTCAGCATATTATTCTTTTACACCCTATGTTTTCTAGAAATCGTCCATTAATTTCCCCTACCGATTGAGCGATCAGAATCACTTTTCTTGATGGTGCGGTGACACCGAACTTGGCAATAATAATCATAAAGAATAATTTAGCATGCATTTTTTGTAGTTGGTGTAAAGGAGGTTTTTTGTTGTCTCTCGTTCCTCTTCCGATACATTTCGTTTGTATTTTTTTTTTATAATTCTGTCTTGTTATATTTCGGGGTAAGAAACTCATACTTTTCGGCGAGAGCCATGCCCAGCAGAGAAACGGTTGAACTAATAAGATTTTGAACTCACCATCGGCTATAGTGTCGCCCGAAGTACTTTTGTGATGTAGTGAGGTGTATTTTTTATGAAGTGAAAGTCTGACGCGTTCGTTCACAATTCATTTTAATCTACCAGTTATGTGGAGAAAATAGATTTGTTAGTCTGAGGATGATCTTCTTTGTGTGTGTATGGGTTTTTTGTTCTTCTAATGACGCCTTTTGATAGCGTTAGCAAAGCATAGAGATTAGCCTAACCTGAAAGATGTTAGACAATCAGTTGCAGCAAGTTAGAGATTTGAAAAATCTCAGGCACTAGGCTAAATCGATTTGGTCCTGGAAATAGCAAAGTTTAGTTCCAACTAGTATTTCTTAAATTTAATGTCTTTCTCGTCGCGACTGATTGTCTCATAATATTTTTCATACTGCGCAGATCTCTCTATTTATTTTACGTCGCTTTCGAAAAGTTCTTTCCTTTATAATTTGAAATTCAAATTTGTTGAGAGCTGTTGTTTAGTCCAAAACGGTTATACATTCCGAGTTGATCTTAGAGTAATACAAAACATAACAAATAACAATGGAATGTAAAGCAATTTGGTCTCATCAATTTTCAGCCCGCGCACACACAAACCGAGACTGCAGGATGACCAAATTAATGATCTTCGTCGCTTATAGGCACGACAACACAGGCTTAAATAATTATATGAAACAAAGGAAAATACAATGCATTTCCACCGTGATCAAAAGAAAAAAAAACACAAACTGTCCTAAATGCAGCATAACTTTCACGGCTAACGCCTCTTTTGACCCATATTGTCCCATCCCAAGAAATCTTTTGTCCCGTAACCTTATGCTGAGTAAACCTGAACAAGCTCTATTGACTTAGCATAACTTAGCAGGGAAGCCCGAGATCTGAGATCAGGAATCGTGTTCATAACGGGGTGACAGCAAAGACTTCGATGTGTGTTTGTCTATATCTTCAATTTTGAAAAGGCTTTGAAAACTAGAAAAATGCTTTCTTTAGGTCACCTCGTCATATGATTGTTGAAAATTAAAAATTAATGGTGCCCGCCCACCGCTGAAGTGCAGACCTAGTTCCCTGGTCTCTTATCTTTGCTTGTTGATTCTGTTCATTGGAAAAAAATTCTTCGAGCACCTTTTTCGCAATTGTTTTTTGTTTCAGCTCCAACTTCTTAAAATAAACAAACTCTTCAACAAATAATTGAAAAATTTAAATCTGACGCCAGGACAATGAAACATATGTAAAGTTTCTTGAAATTTCTTAAATGACTGCTTCTCGTGACTTTATTTTTATTGTGTTAGTCTAACTTGTTGCCTTAGTTATTTTGCACACATTTTGGGGGAAACTATTGTGAAAGCTTGCTGTTGATAAAAGTTATTTTGTCCTGTTTTTATTTTCTACGCGTGTAGTTTTGAAAAAGGAAAAAAAACAAACCTAACGGCCATGTCTTATAAACAATAACTTTTGTAAAATAGTTTTAGGGGAAAAATTACTTTTGTACGAACAATGTGCTCAGTATTGATCTCTTTAAAATATGTATAAAAAAAGATAAGATAAGGCGGGTTAAAATCTTAACAAACATGCACATGTGCTACCACTTCGTTTCTGACTCTATTTCAACATGTTATTTGTATTTAAAGAGCATTGTACATGTAATTTGTTCTCTTAAACCTTCCATCTATTGTTTTATCGATAAGAACAGTATTAGGGTAACTTATCAAAGGTTTTAGGTAGCACAAGTCAATGGTTAAATCTGAAAACCTGCTCCAGGTTCTGAGAAAATTACGACTGATTTGAACAAGGAGGAGGGGGGGGGGAGGAATGAACAACAATTGCAGCAACGGCAACTACAATAAAAGAAGAGGGAAGCGGATGGTTCATTGTATGAATGCCTAAAGAAGAAATAATCAAATCGCAAACATAGATCTATGAGACATTTTGTTTGATTGCCTGTAGTGGAAAAAAAGGTTATCAGATTAAAGACATTAACATGCCTAAAAATGCCACTTCAAATCCCATCCTATATATTTGCTTTTGTAGATAAAGAACCACGCGATATGTGAGTCTTGTGTAAAACAGTGCAAACTAATACACGGGCCTCACACACGACTTTCCGTGCTCCTTGAAACAGCCATTGCCATCTGTTTTCAGCAGCATTTGGAAATTCCATAGATCGCAACGATCCTTAAATGTTGCAATCATATGTTTATGGGTTAAAAAAGTCACGTATTCGATACATTTGAAAGACAGAGATGAATCATAAGACCTTTGAAAAAAAAAGTCTTGTTAATTTAGAATATTGCGTATGACTGTTTTTTTTTTCACCTGAACACTTTGGGCTAGGTAGGTTTTAATTGTGTAGAATTTATAAAAGCCATCGGGGCAATACACAATCTAGATATGTACTAAAAGTATATGACGGGCTAAAAAAATCAACTCGGAGAAAAATTTTCAGGTCACATAGCGTCATCGCCTTTTACAAAAGGGCTGAATTATATTAAAAAAAATAAAGAAAAAAGGGTTGGCAAGGTCATGAAAGGCTGTTTTTCTTCACTTGTAAAGGGTTTGTTTCTTACTACTGGGAGTGGTGTTTTGAATCCCACCTAAGGCAAACATTGTTTTTTGTTGTTTTTTTTTTCCAGTCATATTTCCACCTTAAGCATACAGTCCAATTAGAATATTCCGAATCCCACGGAAATAAAATTTTAATCTCAATTGTCAAAGGAAAAATCAAGTCATGTTTTTACATCACAGAATAACAATAAAATCGGTAATCAGAATGTAGTTTGAATTAAGCAAGTATTTGAAATATCCAGGTTAAAAATATACAAACTCGTCCGTACTTCTACCCCCTTACATTTTAACACAAACTTTAAACCCTATATAGACCATTGGCTAATTTCTGGTTTACTTTCTCTCTCTCACTGAGCAGATCCAGCCACAGAGTTGAGACTCGCCCATGAAAGACTTCAGCAGTTGGACGACCTGCTCTCTACACAGAGACAAGAAGTAGGTTCACACTGGTGCCTATTGGCAATGAGAATAGACCAGAAAATTATCGTTCTTTCCCGCAAGCAAAATTGACTCCAAAGAGGAAGCTTTCCTACAGGAACGATAATTTGTGCTTTAATCTCATTCCCAATTGCTTGTTAGCTGTGCGTGCCATCGCAGTCACGGGATTGGAAGGCTGGTGGCCATATTTGATGTCTGCGAGACCCTCCTGACCGAGGCTACCTAATAGCTCCTGTCCCCGCTCCTGACTATATTATGTATAACACTTGGACCAGTTCTTTTGCTTTTTTAAAGAGAAGTTAGAATGAAAAAAAAAATAACATGTGGTTCTGATTTGTGCACCACATTTTGCTCTCTACCACAATATTACACCTCATGGTGTTTGACGTTTTAGATTGGGTAAATGCCAGACCTGCAACACCATACAAGATATTTTGTTATGCTGGGGTCATATTAAAATCATTTTAATAAGCTCTTGTCTTCGTCAGTCCATCATTAGCGCTTCCTGTCTGTCTCACTACACATGTTAAAATTGTAGTTACATGGAGAAAGATTATAACTGTATAATGTTTTAAAGGTTACAAAGGACCAGACAGTGAGTGGCAATTACTTGTCTATACCCTGCCAAGAGTGTAGGGCTTTGATGATGAGTGATGATTTATAAAACTGAAAACAAGTTTTAAGATTTTCCTGCTTTTTGTGCATAAGAATCTTGCACCCCTGTAAATTAAATACCCCACAGGGCACAATAAAAAGTGAGAAAGAGCAATATACTGAACCATTGGTGGAGAATGCTTTTGGTTTAAATATGGCAATGTTCTTTTCTGTGGCTATTCCCTTGATTTTGTTATAAGAATGTGGAGTCCATGTTAGTGCTTGTGTCTCAAATACTTTCTGTAGCTTTTAGTTTATTTTGCACTAGTTTTGTCTCATGATGCTCTACAAACTTTCATATAGTAAGATTTTTTTGCTATTCTGATCCTAAAAATGATTCACCATCAATCCAGATATTATATATGTTGTATTTTCTGCATGAAAGTCATTGTTACACACAAAAAAAAAATGGGAAAACATTTGTGCGAAAATCTATGCCAGTGCTGTGTGTAATGTTTCAAATAATGACTAAAATCCACCATCTTCAAACACTGAATGTTTTTGTCTGCAATTTCTAGAATGACCGTCTGAAGCGAACCAACAGAGAGCTGGAGGAAAAAGCTGAAGGCTCCGAGCTTCAGATCAACACCATTTCACGAGAATACAGGACTGTACTTGAAGGGAAAGAGGTAGTTGTTGGCTTTTGCTTTTCCCTTAGTCTCTTCAATCTTAATTTTTTTTGGTCATGCTGTTGGACTTTGTGAATTGTTAAGTCACAGGCAATTGATGGAACAGCTTACCTATCCATGATTTCGATTGCATTCTATTAAAGCATGGTGTCTCTTATATGAAATAAATTGCCTCTGTCAATTAAGATTATAGATGTCAGTTTAATAAAGTATCTTATTGTCAACATTAATATTTAACACAAGGGGTGCTTTGTCATGTTAAATTTCATTGGGAAATTTTCACCATAAAATATTGCGAGACAGGCGAAAGAGTTTGTGCTTACAGTTTTTTGTTTTTTTTTAGAAATCTGTTACGTGCTTTTTCACTGATATTTCCAGAGAGAGGTTAACACACTAAAGCATCAGAACCAGGAACTGCTGGAGCAGCAAGCCAGAGCTGCTGCATTCACTGCATCATCATCGTCACCATCATCATCACATGCTCACAGTTCAGATGGCTGGGATTCTCTGAGTGAGTTTACTTTTACCTATGAAAATAAGTTACAGTGGAGTCCCTTTTAACAAAATTTCTCGAAAGAACAAAAATCGTTTTCCTTGGTTTAAACCAAAAAAAAAGTTTTTGTGATGCCAGGGTAATTTCTAAAAGACTATGTGTGCCGTCATGGTCTAGTAGTAGACACTCCGCTTTCGAACCGAGAGGTCAGGGACACAACTCCTGCTTTTGGCATGTTGAGGTCCAGTCCTTGAGAAAGGCTACAAACATTTCTCGGCCTCACTCATATGACTTTAGTCAGTAAAAGATCTTGTTAGTATGTTAGAGTGTTGTGCTTTATTTGCTTCTCAGAAGGTGATTTGGTTTCTGGTTGCCTGTTGGGAAACCCATAAAAAGCACTTAGAGCGTATTTATGGATGAGGCGCTATATACATTTTAAAAAGACTCTTTACTTACTAAGTTTATTAGGGAATAGAAAAGTGTTTCAGTTTAGTGGAGCAGCATGGCTCAGTGGTTAGCGCGTCGCACTTGTGATCCGGTGGTCGCGGGTTCTATTCCCAACCACATCGCAAGTTGTAGCTGCCTCTGGAAAGCAATTTGTCCACACTTTCCTCAGTCCATCCACCTGTAAAATGGGTACCTGGCTGTGGGCAGTGCTTGAAATTTGTAGAATGTTAGTATTTGAGCGCCTAACAGGCAGCCGTGCTCTAATGCTCTGAACTATGAGTTGAATTTGCTTTGGTGTGTATTGGCCTGCTGGGGGAAATATGTTGTCTTGAGACTGCCTTCGGTGGTGGAAGACTATAACCCATATTTTCTTTTTTAGTTTATCCAATTTTCTATTAAATAGACTCCACTGTATTTAGTGTGATCGTGACATCCCAAGGAAAGCATACAGTAACTGTCTCCTTAATTTCTCTCCTAAAAAAAGCCACATTTGTTCAATCCAAATACCATTTTATCTATTTTATTATTAACAGTCCTGCCTTTTTTAAACTAAAAGAAGCATATGACAGGATAAAGAGTAAGAGAGAGGAAAGTGATAAACCAATGGTGGGTAATGCATTTGGTTTGAATATCGCAGTGTCCTTTTCTTTGGCTTTTCCCTTGATTTTCATTGCCATGGGTAGTCAATAGTATTGCTTCTGTCTCAAACGCTTTCATGCTCTGAACTTAAGAATTATAAAGACCTAGATGCTGCGCTATTACATCTAAGCTTTTTAAAAATAGATATGGAATCTTATTCTCTGCAATGTTATCAGCAAGATGCTTCTTCTTATTGTCGAGAGGTTCTGTGTAAAATTTATGGGATGGGGAGGAGTGGTGGAAGAAGAGATATTAAACTCTCAAGTGTTTCTCCATAGAGCTTTTGTACCTTGTTAGACCTTTGTGATTCGTAACTTCTGACCGAAACGTTACTTGTCTTGCCAAAATGAAGTTAAACCTAACACCAAGGCTACTGCTTTTTTCTTTCTCCTATTTTTCTTTGTCGTCTTCAAACTTCTCTTTCTCCATTAGATATTCTCCTCCTTTACATTGTCCTTCTTATATTTTTTAAAATTTTCTCATCAGCTCTAGTTTAAATTAATAAACTATCATGGAATCATATGATGATACTTGATATAATGAAGTATCCGGTTTATATCGCATTGTCTGATCTTTAAACACGGCTAGTTTAACTTCTTTGCAGACTTAATGACAACCCAATCTTGAAGAGGAAGAGAATGTCTCTGTTATAAAGGCTTCTTTCGTTTATACTTCAAAGTTACACTGTCCTCGTAACGATTCGAGAGAAATAGAGAGGTTGATTATAAACTCACAAACTCCTTTTACATTGCCTCTACTTATTCTCTAAGTTTCTGTCTCTATTTCTCTGTCCCTGTAAAAAGTGCCTATCTGCCTGTCTCTGTTTTCCTGCACCATTAAACGAAATACCTATTTCTCATTTTTCTCTCCTCAGAAACCTTCCTTTTTTTCCTTTAACTTTTCTTCTCCACACTCTGAATATACATTTCTCCATCTATTTTTTTAGTTCTCTTCTTCTTCCTATTCTTCTGTTGAGCTGCAAACTACCTCTGTTGTATTCTCATAGATTTTACATTTCTCATATTTTATAAACTACATCCAGCCTAGTGTGCTCTCAGCTTATCAGTAGAGACCACATTTTAGCAATGCCTAGCAACTATCTTTTCAGTTTGTCATAGGGACATGTTCAGCCGGCGTCACCCGATTTGAATTCCACCCTTCTCTCACCCTCAACTACATACTTGGCAGGTACCTCTCTGGCGCTTCAGATAATTAGTTAGGTTCTTTCGGTTTGCAGTTCTTAATATTGTATTTTTTTCCAATTTCTATGCCTACTATTACTACCACCCACAACAGCAACCATCCTCGTCCGCTCACTTTTTACATCCATCATACTTTTCAAACAATTATCCGCAATACGAAACGCGAAATTAGTTTACTTTGTGTAAAAATGTGCAATACCTGGATAAAGAAACACTTTTGAAAGTTTTGAAGTGTTCTATGTCATGGAAAATAGGGGAAGTGGTGGAACACGAGGTCATTAAAGCTAAAATAATAGGCAGAGTTTCTGTTAGATAATGTAAAATGGATATTCCAAGCAGTACCAAAATATTGTTTGTCTAAGTGAAAAAGGCGTGTAATGTCGGTAGCTTGACGGCTGAAATGAGTAAAATGGTTTTGAAGTTTTCTATGTCATCGAAAATAGGAGAAGTGGTGGAACACGAGGTCATTAAAGCTAAAATAATAGGCAGAGTTTCTGTTAGATAATGTAAAATGGATATTCCAAGCAGTACCAAAATATTGTGTATTTAAGTGAAAAAGCCGTGTAATGTTTGTAGCTTGACGGCTGAAATGAGTGAAATGGTATTATACTTCTGTGTAATAGTTAGCAACCCTCTAGTGAGGTATAGATGGTTTATCCATTCCGACCCTTCACGGTGACCTTGTTTGGACAGATCTCCACCCCGCCGTCTCATGACCCGATTCGTACACGCCAGTCTTCCTTCCTTAAATTTAGCATTTCGCGATCTCTAGTTGTACTGAATCCTCGTTGCTACCCAGGGTGGGCACACACTTATAGCCTACCCAGCACACAGTCTCACTCTCCAGCATTCCACTAAGTATTAAATTTGTCATCCGACCACTGTGCACCATTAAGATAACGGAGCCACCCACAGGCGTGCTCTACCTGGCCAGGAGATAAGAACTAGATCTAGAAGTACATGGCTCGACCGTAACTTTGCTCGAATCGCCGTATACAGCATCCTCGGGCAGCTTAGGAGACGGTTAATTGAACTGAAAACTTGGCCAGACCCGGCTAGCTGCTGTACCTGTGTCATCCTGAATTCCCACCTGTTAGCTGCGTCCTCTTCCAAGCTGCGTGTCCACTTTAGAGGTTTTGTGCATGGCCAGGGACCCCTTTTTAGAGTCGCGTTACATTTGTCCTAGATTCAAGATTCAAAGATTCAAGATTCAAAATTCTTTATTGATCCCACTAGGGGAAATTCTTGAGACAAGCTTCTCATAAAAAACAAAAAAAACAGTTATGAACATAGATATAGAACGTATAAATTAAAAATGTTAGTATAAATCTTTAACATAACTTTAAATCACAGCCTTTTTATATATAATAATTATCTATATACTAATATCACACTCTAGTTCTTAAGTCTGATTTCTTCAGTAGACATGTACTAAACTATTCAGCTAATTATCTGCTTACTCTCTCCCCACCCCCCAGTCTCCTGACTCCTTCAAGTCTCTCTCTCTCTC